>QVAJ01000750.1:0-13418 GCA_003546035.1 Mixornis gularis | reverse complement strand
CCACACCCCCCTGTCCAGAGTCCCAACTCCCTTTCTCAGGTCCCAGGTCATCCAAAGGGATGCCCTGGACTCCAACACACCCCTTGAGGGACGGACGCCATTTTGTGTGGAGCAGGGAAGAGGGATAGGATCGAAAGATGGTGGAACGTGGGGGAGGATAGAACTCAGGATGGGTTGTGTGGGCCCATCCTGAGAAGGGGACAGAAGATGGCAGGAGGTTGGTAGCACTTCTGTGCCCTTGGGCCATTTCCATCCCCCAACCCTCCCTGAAGGGACAAAGGGTTAGGAACTCAGGGGCGGAATATACAAACTGGGAAAGAGAACTTCAGTGTGGAATATTTAAAAGGGCCACATAAACTAAACAGAAGAGGGAGTAAAAGTGAAACATTTAATAAACTAAACTTCCCATATGAAATGATTCCCTCTCTAAAATCACTACTTCCCTAACCTGCACGTAGATGTCTCCTTTCATCCTGGGAGATCACACTCCCCATGGCTGTCCCTGATGAAAAGGGATCGCCCAGCCACAGGACACTAAAATGTAAAACAAAAATGCCTGGATCCTGGGCGCCTTCCATGCCAAATAAAACTCAGGATCTCTTGTGGGTCCAAGCAGTCCAGAGGGTGTCTTGTGGGGTCGTCAGCACTGAGTCAGTCCTCCAAACTCTCGGAGGGTGTCAGCTCTCCCGTCAGCAAGAAGCTTAATAAAACTCAAGTCCTGCTTCACAGTTCTGCCCAGTGCCATGTCCAGCTCTGACCAGTGCTGTGTCCAGTGCCGTGTCCAGTGCCGTGTCCATGTCTGTGTTCCTCAGGACAGGAGGGACATGGAGATCCTGCAGCAGGTCCAGCAGAGCCTCTGAGGATGATGAAGGCACTGGAGCATCTCTCTCACCAGGCAAGGCTGCAGGAGCTGGGGCTGTTCAGCCTCAGAAGGAGACACAGCTGACAGGGGACATCATCCCTGTGTAGATGATGCCTTAGGATTGAGCTTTTATCTTTTTCAGATCCTGTACTGCTTTAGTGTGGAACTCTGAAACTGCACAGTCTGTCAGCTGCTGTTCTCCCGTTTTATCCAGACAAAACAATTCCTCTCTAGGCTGAAACTCAAGGACACCTCACTGTCCCAGTTGCTGAAAAGTATAAACAAAAGTGAATTGGGGCTTAGAAAACTGGGGGAATATGACTTCATTCCCTGAAGCTGTAATTGGAGGATTAACCCCTGACATGTAAATAGACCAAACCTATAACTGTATGAAAAATACGTTACCATTGTCCATCTTGGGTGTAGCCTCTTGGAGGCTTCTGCCTGCCCCAGGTGTGTCTATTGAAGGCTTTGAATAAATCCCCACTTTTATTCTTGTAATTGTGTCTGGCGTCTGTCCCAGGCAGCCACTCCAAGGCATCCTATAAATATACAACTCTACAACTCTACAAATATACTGCGGCTTCCCTGTGCCTCAGCCAATGGGGAAAGGAAGAGGGCAAGGTGCGGCCGAGAGTTCGGGATAAAAAGAGGCTGCATCCTCTGAAACCTCGAGAGAGAAACCCCACGGAGGTCTGGCTGTGGAAACTCTGTCTCTTTATTCAAATAAAGTTTCAAAACTTCTCTGTGGACACTTGGCTCTCCATAGAGTGTCTTTTCACCACACGCTCAAGGTGCTTGGGAGAACTTAAAGCCTGACTTCAAGAATGATAAAAGGATGTAAAAGTATTTCTGCAGGGCAAAAAACGTGGCTCAAAGCAGTGGAGAAAGAGTAAAAAGGAAACTCCGGTGTGGTTCTTGACAAGTTCTCTATGACAGAAGGAGCAACGCCTACTGAAACTGAAACTATGTCTTACAATCAACTGAGATATTGAGGTACTCTGTGAAAATAACCACTCAGATCCCTGTTTAGGAACTCTCCAGGACAAGAGGAGGATTCCCGGAGAGAGGCAGGGCCAGGCAAACGTTATGGGTTAACAAAACTTGGTGTTTACTTAAAGAAGAAGCAGTTCCTTATAAGGACCTGTTAATTTTCAGTGAACAGAGACCAGTCAGAGGCAAATTTTGATGTACTGACACCTCATATAACCACAGAGGAAGCTGTGTATGCCTTGGTGAGTACACGTGTACGGTTGGGATGAGGCTGAGAAGTCACTTTTCTCTCCAGCCTCAGAAGAGGTAAGGTGACAGCCCAGCTTCTCCTGGGGTCAGGAAAGGGACGGCCAGAACCAGCCCAGCCAAGCCTTTCCCGGTGACTCTCGGGCAGGGGGAGAGGATGGAGAATATGTTCTGTCCCAGCCCAGATGGGGATTCCAGGGGCTGTTAATTCACCCTGCCATCATCAAAACATCCCATCTTGGGAGTGGGATTGGGGTCTGGGAGGGGGACATTGGGAGACCCCAGGGCTTGGGTCAGGGTGCTGGGGGAAGGGGTGGACAGCGAGGGGTACAAGGGACTAGGAGAGGGATTGGGGTAATGGAGGTACTGGGAAATACTGGGAGGGGGCGACACAGACCTCTGGGAGTGGGCTTGGGGTGCTGGGGAACACTGGGATTGCTTGGAAGGGGGTTCAGGAAGAGACCCCAGAATCTGAGTGAGGGTCCTGCAGGGTGCTGAGAAGATGCGGTGAGGAGGGATAGAGGACTGTGGGAGTGGGTTCTGGGTGCCTGGGGGGCAATGTGGGAAGCTCCAGGAGTGACCCCAGGATTTGGGATCAGGTCCCAGGACATGTCCAGGGGTCTCCTGCCTGCAGCTGCCCCCCCTCCCCAGGTTGACGCCCTGCCCCTCCCCAGCCCCTCACCAAGGAAGCCTCCCCATGTCCCCCCATGTCCCTCAGTGTTCCCTGTGTCCCATCGGTGTCCCCTGGGGCCCCTCAGTGTTCCCTCAGCATCCCCTGGTGTTCCCCACTGTCTTCCCTGTGTCACTCAGTATGTCCTCTATGTCGCCTCTGTGTCCCTCAGTGTCCCACACTGGTCCCTGTGGCCTCTCTCCTCCATGGTCCCCCTGGCTAACACCCTGCCACTGCTGGCAATGGCCGTGGCCACTGCAGACATCAAGGTGGTGCCCCTGGACATGGCCTGCAACTCCTTCGATGACCAGTACCTGGAATGTAGCGAAAACTTGGCTGAGAATTTGCTAGAACTCCAGGCCTCTGACTTCTGCAAGAATGACGAGTTTGTCAGGAACTGGGCAAAGGCCATGGCCGAGTGGCAGAAGCGGGGGTCTGTTTCATACCCCCTTACCAAAGACCAGGCCATTGCCCTCATGGCCTACACCATGAAGGACATGAAGTTCTCCAAGCAGTTCAACGACGCAGTGCGTGAGGCTGGAAGCTCCAGCTGGGAATACCGGAACGAATTCCACTTCAAATCGCTGCATTTCCTGCTGACCCACGCCCTCCAGAAGCTGAGACGCCCAAATGATTGTAAGGACGCATTCTGGGGGGTGAACAGGGTCCAGTACAAGGTAGAGAAAGATGACGAAGTCCGCTTTGGTCAATTCATGTTGGGGTTGCGAAGTGAAAAAGTGGCCCAGCGTTTTGGGAAGGACACGATGTTCAAGGTGCACACGTGCCATGGCGTGAACATCCAGAGATTTTCCATGTATCCAGAGGAGGTGGAGGTGCTGATCCCGCCCTTCGAGATCTTCAAGGTCACTGGTGTCAGTAAGACATGGAACCTGACGCGCATTGAGCTTCACTCCACTGGGAACTCCAGCAACTACAACTGCGAGTGGCTGAAAGGTGACACCCCAGGGACAACCTGGGGGGATTGGGACACTCAGGGAGGGTTGGGGACAAGGACACCCAGTGCTGGGAACACCCACTGGGGCTGGGGAGACAAGGCCACCCATGGCTGGGCGCAGGGGACAGGGACCTCATTATGGCCCCCTCTGACCCACGCTCCCTCAATGCTCCCTGGTCACCCCTGTCCCTCCTCCCATGGCCCCCCTGATGCCCCCTGACCCCCTCCCCCCATGGTCCCTCTCATCCCCCTCTTTGTGTCCCCAGGTGGGAGCCTCCCCAGGAACTTCCCTCACCTCAGGGAGCTTCTCCTGGCCACTGTGGTCGTGGCAGTGGTCACTGGAACCCTCTGAGCCATGAGGCCACCAAGGTCACTGTCATCTTGGAGGCCACTGTCGCCATCATGACCATTAAGACAACAAGGATCTGCAGAAAAATGACGTCACCAAGGCTACCGAGGCCTCTGTGGCCACTCTGGTCACTTTGGCTGAAATGAATAAGCCTTACCAAAGAAATGATTAAGACTGTTGCTGATGTTCAGTATTCCATGTTGTTGTGTTCCATGTTGTCAGCTCAGTGTTCCCTGTTACCAGTTCTGTGTTCTCTGTAACCCCTGTTTTGTTTCCCTTTCCGTCCGGTCACTGTCCAGCCCTGCTGCTCCCCAAAACGGCGACTGGAGGTTTATGCAAATCAGCCGCCGACAGAACACCATCCCGACAGAAAAACCCTGACAGATGATGAGCCAAAGCTTGAAATTAAAAACCAGAAAGGACATATTACAGTCAGGAGAGAGGGGCATCATCCCCCAGCTTCACCCTTCTCGCCGTGACCACCATGAGAGTGGCCCAGAGTGACACCCCTGGAATTTCGAGCCAACTGGGACTCTGGGAATTCCTGTGAGGACGGAAGCCCTGGCTCTGCTTGCTTTTCACTCCAGCAGGAAGAGCTGCACAACTCTTCTCCAACTCTCTTCTGGGAGCAGCGGCAGCGTGCGCGCCACCTGTCGGCCCCCACCCTACACTGATTATAATAAAGGCTTTAAAAATCTCCTGTTCTGTTTTTATCATTGGCCACTGTGGCCATTGTTGTCACTGTGGCCACTTTGGCCACTGTGACCATTCTGGGCATTGGAAGCCCCATGGTGACCATGGCCATTGTGGCCACTGTGACCCATGAGGCCACTGTGACCACTGTGGCCATTTTGGTGACCAAGGTCACCGTGGCCACCGCAGCCACTGTGGCCACCATGGTCACTGGAACAAGGCAACCATCCTGGGGAAGGCCCTCTGAGAGCTGCCCAGGAGGAAGCAGCACAAAGCCAGCAGGACCAGCCAGGGCAGAGCTGGAGCTGCCAGGACAGCCCAGGACAGCACGAACAGCAGAGACTGGACAGTTGCTGGGGCTGGTTGGGCAGTTCCCAACGGAGGGGTTTGGGCTGCCAATGTCACGGCCACCTCCTAAAGCTCCTTGGTTGCCTTGCCTGGTGTATCCAAAAAAATCCTGCTTGCTCTCCTGGAGTAGGAAAAAATTGCAGCTTGCTTGCCTAGTGTATAAAACGTTCATCAGAAATTTGATCCTTGCTCACCTGGCATATCAAAGGTTTACCAAAATTCGCTTCTCGCTTGCCTGATGTATCTGGTACAGCTCTTTCAACAAATGCTGTTCCTGAGGTGTGGCTCATTTCCAGAAATGAATCACTTCCTTTTGTTTTTGGTAGAGGCAACTTAAAGCTTTAATATTCAACCCTCAATCTTCAGAGAGGCAATGGAGAAACATTCCTCCTTTTTTCCTCTGCAATCCCTTTTCACTGCAGGGATGTCCTCAGGAAGGACCTGGAGGGGCTGGAGCATGTCCAGGGAAGGGACGGAACTGGGAAGGGTCTGGAGTGGAGGAGTGGCTGTTTGTCCTGGGGTGACACGATGTTTGTATCCCAATCGTCTGGTTGAGTCTGGGAGCTGGGGTCTGGGAGAGACGCGCAGTTTGTTTTCAGGAACTGTCCTCTGCCGGCTGTCCTTGGAGAGCTGAATTCAGCACACGGAGAGGTGTTTTTTTTTCAGTAGTTAGTTAGGTAGCATAGCTAGCAGGTGAAGGAGTTGCTTTGCTTTCTTTTTTTCTTTCTCCTCCTGTTTTTCTTTTTTTTCTTTTTTTCTTTCCTTTTTTTTTTTTCTTTTTTTTTTTGCCTTTCCTTGGAACTGTTAAAAAATCTCTCTGGACTGAGGACTTGGGGGAGCGCCATGGGGGCTTGTATCTGGAACCCACCAAGATCCATCCTGCGCAGCAACGTTTCCCAGCACCGGAGGGACTGAGACAGAGCAATCACTTACAGGAAGGACTTCTTTCCTAAATCTGTCACCTCTCCAGAGGGGCACGAAGTTCCTATCATCGGGTATTATTCAATTTATTGTGACAGGAAGTGCTTTGCCTGTTTAATATACAGGGTTCTTTCCCCTTCTCTCTGAGGTTTCTTTTTCTGGATCTGGTTGGGGGGAGGGAGGGGAGGGAGTGCCCCTTAGGAGGTCTCCTCCCAGATTTGCCCTAAACCAGGACACTGTGGGAGCTGGGGAGGGGCTGCTTAGAGCAATTAAAAAAGGATGAACGATCAGTTCGGGGCCAGTTCCAAAGATCCTGATTGACGCAAAGGAAGAGAAGAAGCATTGGGAGGAAAAAAAAGAAAAACAACAGAAAGAAAAAGGTCAGAAAATAAAATAGAGAAGAGGGGACTTAGGCGCCATCACCACCCATTCATTTATGTAAAAACCTGATGTTTTGCCAGGAAACTCTTTTTTCTTTCAAATCAGGGGATTTTCCCTCTTTAGCTCCTGAACTCACCGAGCTGTTGTAGTTCGCAAATTGCCCACCGGAGGGCAGCAGCGAGCAGGGTTAAACAGTAGCACTGTGCATGCCACCCCCACCTGCAGTTCCGTGTGCCACCAGCAGGAGGCAGCACGAGCTGGTGGCGCTGCTGAGCACCTGCCCCGCCCCATCCCGGCCCCGGGGCTCTGCAATGGTTTGGGATGGAGCCACCTTAAAGCCCGTCCAGTGCCAGCCCTGCCATGGGGGTGACAGGGGGTGACGGGGGTGACAGGGGTTCAAGGATTGCCATGGGGGGGTCCCAGCCCACCCACATCCAGCACACAGGGCCCGTCCCCACTGCACTGCTTTTGACAAGGAGAGACAGGGTTGGAATGGGGGTGTCCCTGTCCCTGTCCCTGTCCCTGTCCCTGTCCCTGTCCCTGTCCCTGTCCCTGTCCCTGTCCCTGTCCCTGTCCCTGTCCCTGTCCCTGTCCTCCCGTGGCAGGGGTGTCCCTGTCCTCTCCCAGATGGTGGAGTCCAAACCCCTGTGCCCTTTCATGGTTGCTCCAGTCCCTGTGCCCTCAGTGGCTGTCCCCAGACTTGGTGTCCCCAGCCCTGGGTGTCCCTGTCCACACCAGCTCTCAGTGAGTGCCCCTGTCCCCCATCACCAGTGTCATTGTGCCCCCTGTGCCCTGTCATGGGTGTCCCCATGGCCACAGTTGGTGTGCCCATCCCCCCAGGCTGTCCCCTCTGGTGTCACCTTTCATCCACTCACAGTTGTATTTGCTGGAGGTCCTGGTGGAGGGGAGCAGGATCTGTGTCTTGTTCCCTTCCTGGGTGACTTCGGTGACCTCAAAGGTCTCAAAGGGTGGGATCAGCACACCCTTGGATTCCAGATTTTGGGAGAAAGATTGTATTCCTGCACCCTGGCATGTGTGCACCTGCAACTCTGTCTCCTCTGAGCACCTGATTTCAGTTTTTTTTCTCAGCCACATTGTCATGAACTCACCAAACCGCAAGGTGTCACGAGGCTGTGCCTCAAACCAGACCCAACACTGCTGACGAAACATGTCCAGACACTTCCCTTTCTGAGTGTCCCTCAGTGTCCCATGGTCTGGGTCAGCAGGACATGCAGCGTTTTGTAGTGGAAGTTGTCCCGGTATTCCTGGGGGGAGCACCCGGCCTCGATCATGGCCTCATTGAACACACTGTGTACATCCATCATGAGGGCCATGGCATCGATGGCCTGGGCTGGGAATGACAGAGGGGACACACAGGACCCTGACTCTGCCACTCAGCCAGGAAAAGTCAGGATTCTTCTGGAACTTGGAGTGGTTGAGGGCCGGCAACGCCGCGGTCATGGCAGGGCCACAATCCTGGTACTGGTCATCGAAGGTTTCCTGAGCCATGTCCAGGGGAATGATCTTGACGGCCGCAGTGGTCACGGTCATTGCCAGCAGTGCCAGCGTGTGAGCCAGGGGGGCCATGGAGGAGAGACGCCTCCAGGAGCAGTGTGGGACACTGGGGGACACAGAGGGGACATGGGAGAGACACGGGGAGGGTTCTTCAGTGAGGGACTGGAGAGGGCAGTGGGGTCAGCCCATAGGGAGGGGAGGCACTCCTGGCCAGGAGACCCCTGGACAAGTCTGGTGTCCCTGATCCCAATTCCTGGGGTTACTTATGCCTCCCCAAATTCCCCCAGCCCCTCAGAGACCCCAATCCCAATCCCAATCCCACAGTCCTGTGTCCTCCTGGGTCCTCCAGAAGCCCAATCCTATTCTCATGACTACAAGTCTCCTCAGCCCCTTCAAAATCCTTACCCAAATCCTGGGGTCACTCCCTGCGGCCCCAGTGTCCCCCTCAGCCCATCCCCAGACCCCAACCCCACTCCCAGTCCCCAATTTCATCAGTGTAGCCCCAGGACCTCAACCCAACCCCAACCCACCACGCCCTACCCCCCAGTGTCTCCCAGAACCCCCATGACCCCAATCCCACTCGCATCACCCCGTGTCCCCCCTCATTTTTCCCCAGAGCACCCCAGTACCCCAATCCCAGTCCTGTCCCTCCCCCCATTTCCCCCCAGGAGCTCAATCCCAATCCCACAGTCCCCTGTCCCCCCACAAGTGTCCCCAGTGTCCCGCCAGACCCTGATACCAAAATGGGCTGGAGTGAACTCCCAGACAGAATTGGAGGGATCACAAAGCTGGAATTCTTGATCAGCTCGGACTCACAGCGGATCTCTCCTGGTCCTGCAGCTCAGGGGGACTTTGCCACAGGGTATTTATCGATCCTAATAATAAATATTCATGCAAATGGGCCTCTTGTCTAATACAGAAACAGCACTTTTCCCATAAATAATTTGCTGTAATGGTTTCACTTTCACCCATTCCTATTTCCCAAAGTTAGTGTAGCCATTTAAGTGTTTGTTAAAATCTTGTCCCCCCCTTTTCCTACGGTGGGACAAGATTATGAGGAAAGTAAAGCAGGCCCAAATAATAAAAATTGTAAAAATAGATTCATTAACAAACACTAACAGAAAAGAATGAGAATCAAAATGAAACTTTCAAAACACTTCCCCACCCCCCACAACTGTTCCATTTCCCACTAATAAGATGAAGAGATAAAACCTGGGATTTTCAGGCCGTTTCATCACTCCAAAATAATATTTCATCCATTCTTAGGGAGAGGAGCCTCTCTTAGAAACTCCCATGGAGACATCACCACAAGAAGACAGTTCTCTGGTGGCTCCCATGTCACAAATCTGCAGCTGCCCGGAAACTCTGCAAACCATGAGGCCCCTGCAATTGGCACCTTTTCCCCGCAATTGCGTATGAGTCATATCTGCTTGTTTTACGGTAAAGTTCAAGGATGCCTTTTCTAGTATGAAATAAAGGTTTCCTTCCTCTCTCTGCAAAATCATCTTCATCTCAACAAACAGAGGTCTCTTTTTTTCCTGGCAGCAAAGGGTTTCATATCAATTTATCTTCCTACATTCATAATTCTCCATTCAATCTAAATTCTATCAGCCCACGGCTATGACTAGAGCTCTGCATCCCCCTAAAATCATTCTATCTGTTCTGGGGAAAGTTTAGTCCATTCTCATGGCCTCCTAGGAGAAATCCAGCCCAAACTAGGCAACTCCTCCATCTCCCTCCAACCCAAGGCTTTCACTCTCTCTTCACTGACCTCAGTTTCATGCTGTGTCTCCCTACAGTTCAATACTTTGTCTGTTCTCACTCAGAGAAGGGCCAGTGCTTTTATAAGTCTCATCTGGCATGAAAAGTTAACATCTCCCAGGTCTGCAGAGGGCATGATGGTTCTTGCCCAGGAAGTGGCTGAAGATGGTAGGGCCAGGCTGCACTGAAGCTGGACCAAAATCTCGGGGTTCTGGCTGCTGGGGGGCCCCTTGCCCGGCTGTGGAGCCGCTTTTTGGTCTCAGCTGCATGATCTCTTGCTCAGCTGGGCCTCCCCTCCATCCCCTTTTCCTCTGCCTGGGAGTCACCAGAAGAGTTGGTAGGGCTCAGCCCCCACAGCTTAGCAGCAGGATGTTTCACCAGCCACTGGAAACCCCATCTGGGCTGGGACAGAACATATTCTCCTCCCCTCCTCTGCCCGAGACTCACCGGGAAAGGCTTGGCCAGGCTGGGACTGGCTGACCCTGCCAGACCATGGCAGAAGCTGAGCTGTCACCTTACCTCTTCTGAGGCCGGAGGAAAAAGGAAGTTCTCAGCCTCATCTCAACCTTGCATGTGTATTCACAAAGCCACAGACAGCTTCCTCTGTGGTTATATAAAGTATCAGTATCTAAAAATTGGCCTCTGAATGGTCTCTGTCCTTTCCACAAAAAATTAACAGGTCCTTATAGGAAACTGTTTCTTCTTTAACTAAAAACCAAGTTGTGTTAACCCATAACATTTGAATGGCCCTGCCTCGCTCAGGAAATCCTCTTCTTTAGGAACTGGAGAGTTTCTAAACAGGGATCTGAGTGGTTATTTTCACAGAGTGCCTCAATATCTCAGATGACCTCCCCTCAAAGTTTCGGTTTCGGCAGGCGCTGCTCCTTCTGTCATAGAGAACTTGTCAAGAACCACACCAGAGTTTCCTTTAACTCTTTCTCCACTGCTTTGAGCCACATTTTTTGTCCTGTGGAAATACTTTTACATSCTTTKATCMTTCTTGAAGTCAGGCTTTCAGCTCTACCCAGCACCTTCAGCGTGTGGTGAAAAGCCACTCTATGGAAAGCCAAGTGTCCATTGGCTGAGGCACAGGGAAGCTGCAGTATATTTGTATATTTATATGATGCCTTGGAGTGACTATCCAGAACAGAGGCCAGACATGATTACAAGAACAAAAGTGGGGATTTCTTCAAAGCCTTCAATAGACACACCTGGGGCATGCAGAAGCCTCCAAGAGGCTACACCCAAGATGGACAATGATCACAAGGTTTCCATCCAGTTACAGGTTTGGTCTGTTTACATATCATGGGTTAATCCTCCAATTACAGCTTCAGGGAATGAAGTCATATTCCCCCAGTGTGCTAACAGTTCAATTGACTTTTATTTATACTTTTCAGGGCCTGAGACCCTGAGTGTCCCTGAGTTTCAGACCTAGAGAGGAATTGTTTTGTCTGAATAAAACAGGAGAACAGCAGCTGACAGGCTGTGGAGTTCTAGTTCCCGATTAAACAGTACAGGATCTGAAAACTAGAACAGCAAAATCCTAAGGCATCATATACACAGGGATGAGGTTCCCTGTCAGCTGTGTCTTCTCTTGAGGCTGAACAGCCCCAGCTCCTGCAGTCTTGCCTCAGGAGAGAGATGCTCCAGTGCCTTCATCATCCTCACAGCCTGTGCTGGACCTGCTGCAGGATCTTCATGTCCCTCCTGTCCCGAGGAGCACAGAGCTGGACGCAGCACAGAATAGAGCTGGACACAGCACTGGGCAGAGCTGGACAATGCACAGGGCACATGGCCCTCGATATCCTCTTGAACTGGAGACAGCTCCTGGTCACTCCTGCTGTCCCCTGAAGTGACTTCAATGGCCTCTTCATCTAGGGACAGCTCCTTTTCAGTGTTGCTGTCCCCCGGAGAGAGCTCGATGGCCTCTTCTGCTTGGGATAGCTCCTCATCACTTGTGCTGTCACCTGGAGTGAGCTCGATGTCATCTTCTGCTGGGGACAGCTCCTGGTCACTCCTGCTGTCCCCTTGGAAGAGCTCGATGTCTTCTGTCATTTGGGACAGCTCCTGGTCACTGATGTTTTCCCCAGGGAAGAGCTTGATGACCTCTTCCAAATGGTACAGTTCTTGGTCACTTGCCCTCTCCTCTGGAATGACCTCAATGGCTGCTTCCACTTTGGACAGCTCCTTATCACTTGTGCTGTCTCCTGAAATGACCTCAAGGGCCTCTTCAAGTGACTCCTTGTCACTTCTGTTGTCCTGTGCAAACACCTCGATGGCCTTTTGCACTGCGAAAACTCCTCATCAGTCCTGCTGTCCCCTGGAGTGACCTCCATATCCTCTTGAACTGGAGACAGTTCCTGGTCACTCCTGCTCTCTCCTGAAGTGACCTCAATGGCTTCTTCATCTTGGGACGGCTCCTCATCACTTGTGCTGTCACCTGGCATGAGCTCGATGTCATCTTCCACTGGGGACAGCTCCTGGTCAATCCTGCTGTCCCCTCAGAAGAGCTCATTGTCATTTATTGTTTTTCTCCAGTGCCACATCCTTGAGGCTGTGCTCCACAGCATGAACCCGAGAGGGGACAGGCAGCACAGGCAGAAGCTGCCAGCTCGATGACACAGGGGCTGTGCCCTCCTGGGCCACCCTGAGCAGGGGCAGGAACACCCTAGGCACGGGGCTGTGTGGCTGCCCAGGACAGGGGCTGCAGGGCTGTGGCCCCTTCTCCCCTTCTCCCCTGCGCTCCCCAGCTCTGTGTCCCGGCTCTCAGTGTCCCTGGGGCTCACCAGGCAGGGCAGTGGTGGCAGCAGGGGCAGAACTGTGCCATGTGCCCTGTGCCATGTCCAGCTCTGCCCAGTGCCCCATCCAGTTCTATCCAGTGCCATGTCCAGCCCTTCCCAGTGCCATGTCTGGCTCTATTCTGTGCCATGTCCAGCTCTGTGCTCCTCAGCACAGGAGGGACATGGACATCCTGCAGCAGGTCCAGCAGAGCCTCTGAGGATGATGAAGGCACTGGAGCATCTCTCTCACCAGGCAAGGCTGCAGGAGCTGGGGCTGTTCAGCCTCAAGAGGAGACACAGCTGACAGGGAACCGCTTCCCTGTGTATATGATGCCTTAGGATTGAGCTTTTATCTTTCTCAGATCCTGTATGGCTTTAGTGTGGAACTCTAAAACTCCACAGCCTGTCAGCTGCTGTTCTCCCATTTTATCCAGACAAAACAATTCCTCTCTAGGCCTGAAACTCAGGGACACCTCACAGTCCCAAGTGCCGCAAAGTATAAACAAAAGTGACTTGGGGTGTTAGAAAACAATGGGAATGTGACTTTATTACCTGAAGCAGTAATTGAAGGATTAACCCGTGATATGTAAAGACCAAAGCTGTAACTGTATGGAAAACTCGTGACCATTGTCCATCTCAGGTGTAGCCTCTTGGAGGCTTCTGCCTGCCCCAGGTGTGTCGATTGAAGGCTTTGAATAAACCCCCGCTTTTATTCTCGCAATCGTGTCTGGCTTCTGTTCCAGGCAGCCACTCAAAGGCATCCTATAAATATACAAATATACAAATATACTGCAGCTTCCCTGTGCCTCAGCCAATGGGGAAAGGAAGAGGGCAAGGTGCGACCGAGAGTTTGGGATAAAAGGAGGCTGCATCCTCTGAACCCTTGAGAGAGAAACCCCACAGGGGTATGGCTGTGGAAAATCTGTGCCTTTATTCAAATAAAG
>QVAJ01000749.1:47274-79674 GCA_003546035.1 Mixornis gularis | reverse complement strand
TGTGTTTTGCAATTCGGTATTGCTGAACTTTCTTTCTAAATTATTTTGTAATAAACTTTTCTTTTTGAATGAAAAGTTGGTTCACCTATCTTTATTTATAACAGTTCCCATTAATATAACCTGCATATTGATAACAGAAGCCCCTGATCCCCTGTGCTCTTGGAAAAAGTAATTTGATCCAGCAGCTACAATCAACGTATGCTACAACATGCTCTTGAAGTCTGCTATTAGTAAGTGGATAACCAAAGGGCTCACCAGGAAGAGCAAAAGGAGAATTTTCTTACATCAAGGAAGCTGGAAGAGTAGAAGGTTTAAACATGGATTTCTACAACATATATTCTAAAAGGATTCAAGTACATCAAATAAAACTAGATATTATATGTCTCAATATCTGATTATTTCTAATTGTTTACTTATTTCTATGAAGACAAAAGAGTCAAGCCACAGTCTTAATCTTGTGGAACTAATTACTGTAATTTATTAGCAAATCAAGTAGCTTTTTTCCTGCTTTCATTGTTTATAAATTCACTGTCTTAATATTCTGTGAAATCTGTGAAAATGGAACTTAACATAATGGTCTTCCTAGAAATTATATTCTGTAAAGTAGATCAAGTTTTATTGGTAGCTGTATTTCTTTTCTTCTGCATATTAAAGGACAGAGGGTTTCTTACATTCTCATTACACACAAATCTCTAGCAGTAGAAGCTTAGGTTATTGTGATGTTATAGTTAAGTTATAGCTTAAGTTACATTTCACAGCTGATGAATGATTCTTGCAGGTAATCAAAAGCCACTATCATTACTTGGTTTTCTTAGCCTCAAAAGAGGTCTGCATGAGTAAATTTCAGAAACTAGAATAAACTATTAAGTAAAATATGAAGATGTTCACTTTGTATCTTAACATATTAAGGAGTAAGGAAAAAGTATTCAGAAGAAGAACCACAATTTGGGCTAAATATTCCACAAAACATTTTAAAATGTTTACTGTAAAAAAAACCCCAAACCTCTTGTCAATAGCATAGAATAGTTAGAATACTTTCTTAGAAGTCAAAATAGCTGGTTACCATTTCAGAATGCTGTAAAGTGTATGTAACTAGAATATTTTGGCATTTTATGTCTGATTTCCCAGGTAATATGTAGACTTTTGAACCCAGTTCTTCTGGGCAAAGACTACAATCTCTGTAAATTTTCATTGAATAAGAAAAAAGAATATAGTAAATAGTACACAATACCTGAATACAGGCAGCTTCAGACTTTGGCAATTAGGGTTGAATACTCTCTAAAAAATCACAGATACTGGAATTTAATTCCTATGGGTTGTTTTTGCACAAATAAATTGGCTGCGATGTCACCAATTCACAGCACCTGTCTAAAGATCCGACTTGAATGACTAAGTAAAGTCTTGACACTTTCACTCAGATATGCCTCCTTTAAAGAGGCAAAAAAAGCTCAGATTAAGTACAGTAAAGAAATAATCTCTTAACAAATGTACCTGGGTTTTTTCCTAGACATTTGCTTTGATCCTGCTTAGCAATAGCTGACAAAATGAAGGTGCTTACCACACAAACATTTTGTCAAACTTAACTCTTAAAAATCACCAATTTGGTTTAGCACCAAGTAATCCTGACAAAGAAATGCAGTACTCAGCAACCTTAGCTGCTTAAAAAATATTATGGATTCAAAGGACCATGAAGAAGTGTCTAGATTGAAATCAATTCCATGGACATTAGGATTTCAATCAAAATATTGACTTGAAGCTGAAACACAAATATCAATTTATTCCTATTTTCCACAGAGATTCTCTCTTCCATTGTAATGGTTTGAGTGCCCACTAACATTTTTACTCTTTTTCTGCTGCGAGATAGGATTAAGAGAAAAAGCAAAGCAGGCTCAAAGGGTATAAAGAAAATTTATTACCAAAATTACAAGAGAGAAAATATTAGTAAGAATAAAACCTTCACAATAGCCACCCAGGAATCTGCATTTGTGAAGTCCCTCCCATATCATGCAGCCTTCCCACAGCTGCATTTATGGGCCATGTAAACTCATGGGGTAACATTTTAAAGATGAACTGTTTAAAAGCAAAGGATCTCTTCATCTCTCTCTCTGCGATCATCTTTATCTCTAGGAACAGAGATCCTGGGGGCAGAAGTTCATCTCCTCTCTCTCCCTCTCTGTTCAAGCTCCATAAGATCACAGCTACTTAAACGTTTACTTGCTTTAACACAAGTGCCTTTGCTCATATCTACCATTTGAACACTCTCATCTCCCCAATACCATCTCATACAAATTAAAGGGACATTCTAGTATATCACAGTCCATCACCATGGCTTTACAAAAGAATTTCAGCCTAAAACCAAGGCATCTTCTCATTCTCTTCCCATCTAGAATGTGACTCACTCTTCACTGACCTTCATGTCTTCATATTGTCTCCACATGTTTTCACTCGGTCCTTTTTTCTCACTCAGAGAGGATTAGTGCTTTGCAAGTTTCATCTGTGCAAGGAAGTAACTAATATTCTTGCCCAAGTCCTGCAGAGGTTATGATAATTCCTGCCAGGCAGTGGAAAGCCGGCCTGGTCTCAAGCTGCATGATCTCTCATGCAACTGGAGACACTCCCTCGGCAAGGTGCCTTGGTAGCAGCAGCTGAACTGTTTACAGTAGACAATTCTTCGGAAGCTGCGCTGGGGGCAGGGGGGAAGCGGCTTGGATCTCAGCAGCAGCAAGCCCGCGGCTGGGGTTCCCCCTCTTCCTCTGCCCGGCAGCCGCTGGGCCCAGCCCCGGCCCAGATGGGGCTTGATGAGCTTCCCAGGAAGGGGCCTGGCCCCTCGGCAGGGCCCCCCAGCCCCCCGTGGTAAGGAGGGAGCTGGGATTGCTTGTTACCTCTTCCCAGGCCGTAAGAAAACAGAGCTTTCCAGTATTTTTCCCAATTTTTAACCTGTGTAGTCTAGAGGCATATTCAGCTCTTTAATTGGTTCCACAGGTTGTCAATATTCAAAGCTAGTCGCTGATTTGATTTGCCACCGCTTTTCTTCAATTAAATGCAAAACCAGCACATCCATATAAAAGAAACAATTTTTCATTTTCATTGTAAAAAACCCCTTTGTTTCTGTCTTTGGTTAAATTTGAAGGCAGTATTTTTTTTCTTATCTTTTTTCTGTTCTGTACTGACCACTGTTACAGTGCCTCATTATTCCAAGTTGTAGTACAGCCATACTTACACGGGTATACCTTGACGTTATACCCATTGACCTTTAATTTTCAATTTTTCTAAGCTATCAAAGCTGAGTATAGAGGCAAGAGCATGAATTAGAATCAAGAAAACTTTTCTTGAAAACTGAGTTTTTGTGACAGTTGTAGCTCAGATGAAGCCAACAAAGAAACCTATTCCCTGTCTTGCTTTTTGGAATACAAATGAAGACAAATTTTTCTTCCTTTTACTCAAATTTGCCCCAGAAAGCAAGTAGGTAAAAAGACTCCAATCAGCAGGTAGAACCAATGTTGAAAAGTGTCATCCTGCTGAGTATGATTGCATTCTTTGATATAGACAGAGAAATAATTGAGATCACATCTTGTGAAACACACTCAAAATATATTGAAATTGACTTAGGAATGCTTGTATGGAATAAAATTTGGGAAAGGAAAATATAAAAGAAATTGCCTATGTAATTTGGCCTAGAATGGAGAATTAAGTCTTGAATACTTTTCACTAAACATACAGTTACAATAGATGATTAAGCCAAAACTCATACATACTTATCAATAGAAATGAACAGCTATAGAGAGTTTTTCTCATTATTAGGCTTATTTTTGGAAAGGAGGAAGGGAGTATCTATACATTCCATCAGTAAGTGGAGGTCAGATGTTTTACATCAGTTTGAAAGACTTCGAGTTATCAGCAGTAACTCACCTAATAGTTGCTGCTGCTCTTCACTGTAGGTCAAATTTGTTTCTTCTCTGAATACTGTAGAGTGCATGAAAGCATTTATTATGCTTTCCAATCTTCTAATCCAAATTATAGGATTATTATTGAATCAGGACAATTTCAAGGCATCCCCACTGAAACTGAAGAGCAGATCAGGAAAGAAACATCCAAAGCCAATTAAAGGATATGTAGAAATCTATAAAAATGGCCGCACAGAATAATTCCAAGAAATGCTACAATCTGTTTATTTCTCTTACTTGTAAGAAGAAAAAGATCTCCGTCTTACAGAAGGAACTAATTTACTTTATTTTTCCTTTGCAATGTGTTTGAGGGTTCTTGAAGTTGAATTAACTTAAATTTCTGACATAAATGTTTTCATGTGTCATATTTTACTAGAACTCCTGGTTAATCTCTTAATATACTTTCTGAAACTGGAATAATATACCCAACTACTGTATTTTCTAAAGGGTTAACTCTGTCCTATTGATCTTCATTTATGGATCTGTTTGGGTTTTTTTAAAGCAAACTATAATGTTGCAACATGAGATGATAAATGTGGTTTTTACAGAGCCATTTGGAAACAGTACTGTTAGAAAGTAATCTGGTTTAAACACACTTGTCCTCACAGAACGAAAGCAAGAGCCCCCATGAGCAATGTCTGGTAAGAAAATTGAGTAAATGTTCTTGTCTTGTTCAGGAAACTTGACTTTCTAATTTCAAAATTAATAACATTGTTGGGCAGGATTCATGAGACAGAGGATCCCTAGAGAAGCAGGACAGCCTGAAGACAGCAGGTTTCTTATACCTAAAAAAGTAAGGGACTTGGTGCCTGACTAAAAACCTGGACAGTAATTCCTTTCATATTTTTCATAAATTAGAAGATAAAAAATCTTTATCCTTGTTCATCTGCCAACGTAAATGCAGTAATTATTTCTTATCAATTCACGCAGAAATAAAAACAGACTGACTTCAAAGGATAACTTATAGAAAAAATAATGACGTGTACACATCTTAAATAACCTGTTTCCTGTTGAAGTCAGAGTTCTAGCTCTGCAGTGCTTACTCTACCAATTGCCTCCTCCGACACAACATAGGTGCTCAACAGATACACTCCTGATGCCTTTCACAAAGCAAAATGAGACTATCTTCTTCTGAATATACACAGTAGGCAAGATTTCTAATTCATCAGAATATATTAACTTGTACGTTTGATGGATAAATCTCAGCAGACATTTCTCAAGTCTTTAACTGCAGATTTGTCTATATGGCTACTTACTTGAGACTTCTGACTAATATGGAGAGGACTTCCTTTAACATTTATGTTGCAGGTAAAATCTTGTCCAAAGGCAATGAGTACATGTATTAAAGTGACTGGTTTACATCTGAATTGCTACTGGGAAGTATTTCAAGATTATTAAGTGTTTTAAAATAAAATAGAAATCCTCAGAAGAAACAACTCTGATTTCAACAATTCTAATACAAGCCACAAGAAAACATGGCAGGCACATACAGTTGATATTTTGTATTTGAAACATTTTGTGCCATGATTTGAGTAGGTCTACAAGGACTATTCCAGATGCTCTATAGCTGCAAAATATGGGCACAATGCCATACTGGCAAACATTCCATTTTGGAAAACATTCTCACTCATATTCATTAGTCTAATATGCTTTTTAAGGCATAATCTACTATCCTCCGTTGATGCACAGTCCTGACATCCTTAATTAAACAAATATTTCACCAACTAATAAGAATCTAAGAAAACTAAAATGTGTTTTACAATCAGGATCAGACTTTTCAGCTTTCAGTGCTTCTATATGGAGTTCTAATCTAGCTTTCCCTTTATTAAAATATAATATAATACAATACAATATAAATATAATGCAATATAATAAAATATAATACAATACAATGCAATATGATTAAAACCGTTGTATTTATCATTCCTTTGCAAATAATGCCAAAGGCATTGAATATTCCCTTTCTACAGGGAAGTAATATCTTTCTGTTCAAATCACCATATAATTTTTGCAATACTATAACTCATACTTAAGGTTTAAATAGGTTATCATCACTATATTCATAGTCACCACAAGAAGTCTAAGCAACAGTTAAAAGCCCCTAAAAATTACCCTCCCTGACAATGCTTTTAGGGATGCTTTTAAACCATTTTTCATTATGTGAGTTGAAAATCTCTGCATTTCACTCTTCTTATCAGCTTATCTGTAGAGATACTGAAAATTCACTTTTGGAATGCTTCCTGCATTCAGTAGCTCATGCTGAGCTGAATCACACTGAGCCTTGCCATCAAAAGCAGCAGCAAAAGAAGCATAAGTATCATACTGAAAACACTAAAATACTCTTCTTTTTGCTTGTACTCTTTTTTTTTTTTTTAAGTACAAGGACATCAAACTCAAGCCTGTTCAAGAGGATATTCTGCTTGTGGCTATAACCTGGAATAAAATGAAGAAAATACATTTAACTCCTTGTTCTTAAATGTGATTACCAGTGTTACTTTATAACTTTTAATCCTTCCCTATTACACCCGAGAGCAATAAAGCCTTTTATTGCCAATTATGCTTTATGAGACCAAATTTTATCATACGGTAGTACAACTCAAGGGTAAATTAACAGACTAGATAGATGATCTCAGGACATGTCTGATTTCATTGGTTATATTGATGAATTATTTTAATTAATATTTCTGGGTTCTGCTTTTACAAGAATAATTTGATTTTTATGAAGCAAGAGAGCCAAGTGGGAGTAAAACCATTTCAAACAGTTACCCCTACACAGTTAATACTTTATTTTAGTGACACTGATGGTTCATTTTAATAATTTTATAAGTTAAATATTTCATCTTCATTGAATTAGTTTTTAAAAGCCTAATTATGTGTGTCCAAGGCAGTTAAAATTGGTTTTCTTGTCCAATAAAAGTACTGTCACACTTTCATCACCTACAACCTCTGTGTATTTGAACTATCTGATTTCTTGTCTTGGTCTTTGTTTGGTTTCCAGGGTTGATGTTTGGGGGTTTTAGGAACACACAACACTATTGATGATGTAATGATTCCAGAAAGGGTTAAGATAGCCCACCGTTACCCCAAGAATTCAGACTGACATACAATGTGGACTTAAATTAATTCATAAGGTACATACCCGGTACATATAATTCCTTTTCATGTACAGTGATCTGCATTAAGACTAAGATTTAGAGAATACCGTGTCCATTTTCATTTCAATGTAAGCTTTGTTATGAAATGTATCCACTCTCAAGAGTGAAAAGCAAGTGAGATTATAAATCCTGGCTGATATATGTAGACTGAGAAACATAAAGTCCTACCAAATGCTAATAAAATTACTTGAATTTACCTCTCTTTTGGTTAATACTGTTTTTAACTACATTAAAAAATAAGCAGTCTTCTGGGAGGGAAATGTATACTGTAAAAGAATTAAATATAGATATTACAATGAATGAATTTTCACTATCTTGAATCTCTAAGACCATCAATTCCAAAATTAGTTTGAATAATCTTTCTCATAAAAACTTCAAGATTGTAAGGTACTCGTTCCCAACAAAATTTTCAAGAGGCCTATATTATTGCACTGCCTGAAAATTCCGAACTCATCAGCTTAGTTTTGGGGTACCTGACATCCTCAAACCCATACTGCAAAACAGGTAAGTTATTCATTCCTAACTTCTTCACCAGAGATCTCATGGGGTTAGATTCCTTTTCAATGGTGTTGTGTCTGACAGTCAGATTCCTGCTTAATGGTTAAGAGTGTGGGCAATTGCACTAGATTTTTTTCTCATTCTCAACATTTCTCTCAGCAGGTATCTTTTGACTGTCTCCCTCAGGTGATTAGAAGTTTTGGGTCATATTGCAGTAAGTCTAACAGTAATTTCTTTAAGGATTATTCAGTATCCCAATACTTCTAAAATACTGTTACGTCAGCTGTATATTATTGCAATTTTAGGTATCTACTCTGAAATCCCCATATTGCCACATGTATTCCAGTATATTATAACTTACATTACTACATGTATGCACACAGAGATCATACTTTTCTTCTATGAGGCATTCACGTGTACTTCTTTTAAAGTCATAAGGCAGGGCCATTTCATTAAAAGGTAGTGAGTTCCGAGAAGTCTAATCTCTGGACATCTAAGTTTCATTATAAACCCAGCAGTTATTCTGTATACTGCAACTCACCACACTGACACAAACATTTGACTATTCAATATCTGTCATGTGCTCGGACACTGTTACCAGCACACGGTGGGCAGTATGCAGCACTGGAGACAGCTATAGAGAGGGGCACCTTCTGTCCCCATCCTTTGTCATTGATGTCCAAAGTCAATGAAATCTTTTCTCATACAACAGAATAGGAGAGAAATATGCCTATTTCCTGGTACTGTTGCAAAATGTGGAATATATGAAAATTTTCTTAAGGATATTCTTTGGTGTTTGATCTTTGAGCCTAATCAACGAGAAGTGAGATTTAATCTGTGAAACAGAGAGCCCCTAACAAGCTGTAAGTGATCTTTGTGTGTTAGAAAAACAAATTCCTCGTTAAAGTTCAGGGCTTGATATGCTTTCATCATCTCAGGCCCAGGGGGAGGCTAACAGAGCTGGGGAAAAGGATGCTTACCAATAATAGACAGAAAGAATGCACAATTTATGGGCCAAAAAGACATCTGGCAGAATTTCAAGATAAGGAAAAACTAATAAAGACAACTCACTAAACATGCTGAACCAGCTTCAACTGTGTAAAAGATAAATCTGGCAGGGGGCACATTGCAACCACTGACCCAAGAAGCCAATCAACTAAAAAGACAAGAAAGACTGGGCATGGGGACTTAGCATCAGAAGTGAGACTCATTAACTAATAGGAGATAGAATAATAACTAATAAGAGAACTATGTAACTTTGTTATGAATCAAGTGAGAGCATTAGACAAGACATGCCTTAGGCTCTGATTTTTGGCAGCAGCTCTACTCAGGTGATGTGCACCTAAATTGCTCTGGCTCACAAATTGTCAAGAATGACAGGTCAGGTTATATTATTGTTATTTATTATGAGTTATTTATTGAATAGACAGGATATTAAAAGACAAAAGGCCTTAAAAAGAGTTATTTACTACACAGGATAAAAGAGAAGAACTACTAGTGCATTACACCAAACCATGCACAACGTGCAGGTACCTATGTCATAGCTAGCAGAGAAACAGATTATAGATTAGGAGTCAATGTAATTTACACTGAATTGATGATGGGGTACACAGAGCCCTCCACTCAGCCCTCGAGAGGGTAACCGCTAACCGGTGTCCTGGCTTTGAGCAAAAGTCCCCACATATTTCCAGGGAATATGCAGAAGTCTTCTGCTTTGTGCAAGTTTGGTGTAGCTTTTGGAGTTTTTAAAGTGCAGTGTCTGTCAGTCAGAAATTCCAGTTTATCTTCCTACAATCTTGTTTTCAAGGCAGGATGTTTACTGTCAGCTGGGAATGTCACTTCCATGGCACCAAAATAATTCACTACAAGACAAGCTGTCCTGATTGAGTTATTTCAACAATTAGCAAATTCACATCAGGGGGAAGATGCCCTGAGCTATTGCACCAGCTGATAGGCAACATAAGCCCTCCTGTGGCACGGGAGAGTTGTCCTGCTACAAACTTGTGTAACTTGTAGTCAGTGATCACTATTTTCTTTGCCACTTTGAAAGTAAACCAGCAGGAGAAATTGACCCCCATACAAATACCTTGAGAGAGATTTCAGGTCGCAGCTACAATTTAATAGAAAGATTACAATGAACGCAATGATGCAGAAAAACTGGTTTAAAACAACAAAATCAGTACAATCTGGCAGCCTGTTGATCCGGGAGGTAACTCACAGTCCGATTAAGCAGTGGTTGCAGTACTGTTGAAGTGATGGTTTCAGTCTTGTCAAAAGCAGTGGTTCTGGGGGAGGTCTGGTCCTCCTGTGGAAGTTCGGGTCCTGCTCTGGATGTCCAGTGGTGGTGGTGTTCCAGTCCCCAAATTGCCCACATTATATACAGTGCAGTTCAGGTGGTACTTCCCCCAGGGCAAGGAGTGTCATGATGGAATGATTTAATCCTGTGAGTCACAAGATATTTTTGGAGCTCTCCATGGTTGTTCCAGCTGCCTATTTTGCTGATGGCTATTCAATTCATTATGGCCCATTAGCAGAGATGGCCCCCTCTGGATGGGTGGGATGTGCTGCCCTTCCCCAGAGGGAGTCATCAGGGATTCAGGGCGGAGTCACTGGAGTAAAGAAAAAGAAAACATTACCCTGCCTTACCTCACCCAGCTTGTACTAAGGGGTAGGATGTGCACTGGACAGCTGTTGCAGACAACTCACCATGACAGTTCATCAGGAATAATGTAGATGGGTATAGAATACATAGTTTGGTTACACCTCACATTGTAACACAGGGCATTTCTTTTTTGTTAAAATGTACAAATACTAAAAAGTTTTTTTGATAATTGGTGTGCTTGATTTTTTTGAATACCACCAAGCACCCAAGCTTGAAATAAATAATCAATGTCTCTTTTGAGTGTGTAATTACTGATATGTTGCATACTGGGTAATGAATCTGACTTTTTGCAGACAACATTACCTAGGGAATAATTTCGGGTTTATACATGGGAGAATCAGGTTCAACTCTCTATTGAAAGGGATCATTTTGGAAGAAGATAAGTTCTAATATACAAGACAAAGTCTTAAATAACAAATAGCAGTCAATGGTTAGGGGCAACTTCAAAGTAAAGGGCAAACTCCCACCACCCTTCTCAATCCCACTCCCCAAGAAAAATCTCTAAACAGATAAAATATTTAAATGCAAGCAAACCTTAAGATCTATCAAGATGACAGTTAGGTACAATCAAATATACTCTAGAATTTTTTTTCTTAAAGTCATATAAATACTCTGAAGTGAAAATATAGGTCCATAAGAATTGAGTCCTGAGAGAAGCAAGTAGATGCAGATATAAAATATGAAACACCTCACTTCAGGTGTTAGTTCCACTTGAGTCTATCCTTAAATTACTTTCTGAAGAACACAAAAGGAAATATCTACCAAAAAGAAATCAAATCCATCTTGCTGATGTTTCAGATCAGCTATCTGAATGCTTATAACTTTGAATTTATGTTAGTTTGAATAAATTGAAAGCACTGTTACATTTATATCTGTAATAACGTGATGAATGGTACTTACCAGACTCAGAAGCTTTTCTTCTTACACTTCCTCAACCTGTTCTCATTTTGTCCATGATCTCTGTCAGGATTATGCAGTTCTGTGCTCAAAGGAGACAGTTAATTGGGAATATTATCCCAATGGCTGTCCCCCATGCATTGTTAGGAGAACTAAAAAAACTGATTAGCAGACCTCTGCATTTTCAAGCTACTGCCTGCTGCAGTCTTTATATCTGAACATCCTTGTCTCTTATTTTGGGCCCACTCTGACAATCTTTCCAAACAGCCCCTGCACTGGGAACTCTGGCGGAAGGTGTGTGGTACCCATAGCCCTGAGCCTGTGTCCACAGAGGATACTCCAGAAGTTCTACAGGGGGTGCACAGAGCAGCTCAAGCTGCAGAAGATGTGTGAGACGTGGGCGAAGACTCGAGCCATGGTAGAACAGCTCTAACATTGTGCAGAGAGTCCAGCAAGGGCGTCCACTTCTCCTCCCCTCCATTTCCCCACTACTGTCTTTTTTTTGTGTGTGTGTGGTGAGGGTTCTCCCCTTGGTCTGCTTAGTCCCTCCTTGATTTACTGAAAGTAGAGACCCCTGTAGTTTTGCGTCTTTCATGGAGATTTTCTTGGAGGATTTGGATAGTTCTTCTCCCAGTGGTCTCATTAAAGTTAGATTTGTTTTGTCCCATTAGGAGCCAAGTCCTTGCAGCTGGTTCAGTCCCTGAGGATGACCATTCCTCCTCACTTGTGAGGATGGAGGTATTTTTGGTTGGTGCTTCAGCCACTCTTTTTTTGCTTCCTGCTCAGTCTATATTTAGAGACAGTGCAAGACTTTCTCCACAATGTTTGTAGAGAAGGACTCTTCTGGGTGCGCAGAGCTGCTCTGTATCTTGCCCTGTATTTGCCATTGAGGGGACACCCATCAGGGTCTTCTGGAGATACAGATATTGCTTCCACAGCTCCTCACCAAGCTGGGTGTGGAGAGCTTCTGTATGCTGTAAGCATTCATATTGTTGTTCACGTGTTCCTGTTAAAACCTGTTCACTCAGATCCCTTCTACCATCACCCTCAATCTCCAACTCTGGTTTTGGTCCAGGGTAGAGAGATACTGTATCTGGAAATCTTGGATTGCCAAATATCCTGGGGTACCCTGTAGTATTTGATTGATTGTATGGAGTACAAACTGGGGGACTGTTCCTGGGAGCCAGTGTCACTGGTGCGCATGTCAGATAAAGTTTGATAATTCCATGCACGTCAACTGGCTAAAATTGGTGCTCTGGGCATAGAAAGGAGGAGGGCAAAGAATGGAGTCAGTGTTGTACAGTTATTTGAAAAGAAACACTGATTTGTAAATATTATGTATTATGAGGAGAGCTCAATCACTATTGCTTTTCTTCTATTAGTATCCTAGCTTTCAGTGTTTATTAGCATTTCTCTAAAATACCTGAGATAATTATCATTATGAGAACTGCAGGTGTCTGTTCTTCTTCTGAATATTTTGTAAGAAAAGCAGAACTGTCCCAAGAAGAAAAGAAGCCTGGAAAATAAAGTTTAGCATTTTCTGGTGCAAGTAAGAAAAATCTCGTTACCAAAATGTTAAAAATCAAGTGCTTTACCCTAGACAATAACTCTACTCCCTATAAGAATTAAACTGTGAATTTATTGAATGGCCAAGACAGCCAGCACTGCAGTGTGTCACTTTAGCTGCAACTGGCCAGTGAAGAGAACTGTGATGCATTATGGGGATATATATCTCGATGGTAAGTGGAGAAAATGAATCAAATATTAGTATCTGAGTATAAACCCATATGAAGCTCTGGTAGTTCCCAGGCTTGCATAGTACAGTTTCTGAGATGAAGAATTGAACGTAAATGCAGTGACTTGCTGCCAAAAAATTATTGTCTGGTCAATCTTTAATGAAGGAGTATTACTGCGTAATGCATTAAACAGCTCAAATCACAAAGTCACTCTGGCACAGTTGCAGTATTTGTCACTACTGAGTTAAGCTCCTTGACTGTACTATGTTCTTTGCCAATGACAGACTAACATATCTGTGCTGCTGCACTTTAATTCTTCAGAAATAGGAGTTACTTGTAAAAAAGTGCAAGTTTTGTTACACCAGCAAAAAACACTTGTTGCTGATGGAGAGTGGTTGGCTGCTGCTAAGGAAATCAAAACCTCTATAAATCATCTGACAATACAGTGAAAAAGAGAAAGCTTCAGCATACTATTTTCCCCATGTTTTACATTATGTAATAAACTATATAATTTTTTTAAAATGAGCAAAACAGAAACACCCCCCCCCCCTTACTTATTCATTCTAAATTCTGAAAAATCAAGCTTTCGTTTCAGAAAATTTATTCTTTTTACAATCAATTCTTATCTGCTATTATGAGGAGGACCAGTAAGATTGCCTTGGGTCTGTGATGGGTCTATAATCTTATTGATCTATCACTCATCCATCAGTTATATCAGGAACTCCAGTCATTTATTTGCTCACGTTTGTCCCTTTGTTCTTGCATTACCAATTTTTCAATTGTAAATCTAAGTTAAGTTCAGGCGTATAAATAGATAACTGATCTGGGTATTTAAACATAAGTCTTTCTGTAATGAGCAAGCTCTTTATAGTTTCAGTTATGTCAGTTTCATAAGGTAAATTGCATTAGAATTAACTTTTGGATGTTGTTCCTTATAATGCTAACACAACATTAGAAATGGAAGGCCTAACTATAGAGACTAGAGAAGGTATATGAGGATTAAATGTGAAACATTTGGGCGTGTAAATTTTTAAGTCTTCACTCCTTGGAAGCACAGTAAAAAGCATTAGTATGACATGCTTCATCCTAAAAAAAATGTATTATTGAACTCATAGAGAACTTTAATTTTAAAAATTAAAGTTCTCTGGAAAATAAATTTCTTTTCACATCTTCATATTACAACCACCTAACTGATGGTATTTGCAAAAGGATACAGTATATTTGTTAGATGTTTAACATTTATACCTTTCAGATTTCAACTACTGTCTGCTTTGGCTGTTTCAGAGAAATGCTTTATGTTGTGTGGTTTTCCTCACAGAAGCTCTCTGTCCCCCTCCTTGCAGCATACCAAAGGTTTAATCTAAATTCCCCAAAGCCACTAACTCTTGGTATACAGAAGAGTCAATTGTACTGGCCAATGAGCTAATACCTTACAGTCAAAACCAATGGTCATATTCCAATTTAGTTATCCCATTTGCACCAGTGATACATGCTCAAGAAATCAGTGAAATCAGGGTTTTTCTGATTATTTTGAATAAAAAAGAGAAGAAAGTCTTAGAAAGCACATGGGGGGAAAAAGGAGTGTTACTTAGCTAGTCTACAATCTTCTTTAATGGCTATTCCTGTAGCTTTCCTTTCAACTCATTGTAAGTGAGTCAGTATGTGGCACAAATCATACACAATGACTCATCACTAACAGCCAGTGTCTTACATAAAGGATACTTGATTTTGGAATGCCATTATCGTTGCCTATATATTCAAGTAGATTCTGGCAAGGGAAGTATTTACTAATCTGAGCATGATGGGTGTCAAACCAGGACTCAAATTTGAAGCTAGAGATTTTCTTTTAAATCTAGGTGGTTAAAAACTATCTATGGAGTAGAAGGAAAATGCAGTGGTTAGACATTAAAAAGGCTCTCCCACAACGAAAAAAAATGTTGGCCTTAAAATCATGATAGCCTGCGTGTGCACATAGAAGATATATATGCATATATATGTTCACGTCAACCCTGACCTTTCAGCTTGTCAGAAACAGGCAGGCAGATTCCTAAGCAAACTTAAAAGAGACAACTCAGTAAACAGTAAACACAAATTTAAACAATAGCAACCGTAGTCCCTTTTTTCCTGCTGGAATTGGCACCTTGTTAGATATGAACCCAGATCCTAAATAAGCAAGCAGACAGCAGGAGGACAGTAAGCTACCATGACCTCACACTTTGCCTTCAATCATGTTGCTGGTTTGTTATTGTTGCTGACAGAGGACTCAAGCTATATTGAGCATCTTCTCTGACTTTTTCTGTCTTCAGCACTTGCCCCACCTTTTCAGGCAGCAACTAGAAACCAAGACATCCCAAGGTTCTCTTATCAGTTTGTCCATTTTCCCTGGTGCTTCTTCTCATGGCAGCAAATTTTCCCTGCTGGAAAGACCTTCAGTTTAATATAGAGCCCCAGGTGTCATTTTATATCCACAAAGCAGTTCAAAGGCCTGTCCTTTTTTACAGGCTATAAAGATGATTCAGAAAGCATTAAAAAACCCTCCTAGCTATCTTGAAAGAAAAATTACCAATTAATCAAAGACAAAAGAGAAAGCTGAGGATACATTTTGTTAGTATTACCAGAGCAAATATTAACAGAAATGTATGAGATATATGTAAGTTGCATGACATTTTCATGTCCTCTAAGGGATCATTCAGAGGGTCTGGAGGGATAGGATATGTCATATTGGTGTTCTATTTTGACTTGATGCTTACACCAAAAAAATTTTTTGCCATACAGAAGGATTTGTATGACCCATCTTCTCTCATTGTGTCTGCAGTGCAGCTCCAAGTATGACTACAGGACAATGAGAGTTATTCAAGCTATCTTAAAGAATGCTTTCTCAAGCCAGTGAAAATGACAGAAAGTCCAGGATCAGAATCTTCTTCATTGGAATCAAGAAGCTGGTTCTCTTTGCCAAACATAAAAGGAGAAATCTTCAATTAGACCTACACTCCTCTATAAGACATTACTTGCTCAACAGACATTTACTCATTTTATTCTCACAAGATCAGCAATAAAAATACTCATTTGCAAAGCATCATTAAATCTCTATATACAAAATGGTTAGCTGACTTATTGGTTTGGTATTGCACATATCTGAAAAGGAGATACATTGGTAGGAGAATGACTTTATAGGCTATACTATAATGTATAGGGGACAGAATAATAGAATCCAAATTCATTCAGTTCACAAGGCAAAACGACATTGGAAATGATCCAGCATATGTATTAGAGAACACTTCCTTGTTCTTTTAGAAATTGAAAGATTCTCAAAATTGAATTCTCAAGAGTTAAAAAAATGATCAGTTTAAGCAAATCACATCCATGACATTCTACTCAGGTAATTTGGGATCACTTCTTTTTTACAGCCTGACCTGCAATGTTGTAGTCAGAATTTCTGAAGTGCTGAGATGATGAAAACAGTATAAATTATGGCTCATTCAAATATGGGAAAGATTTTGTGGTGTTGTCAGGTTTTGCCTGGTTCAAACTGATTAATCCTAATTTACCAAATACTATTGATCTTAATCTCTCTGTCTCGATTTCTAATCTTAAATTTGGAAAAGGTGAATAATTCACAAGTCTAAGAGAAAGCAATTACGCTGGCAGATGAGCCCACTGAAAATTTAGCACACAAAATATAGCATCTCACATTTAGATAGTGAGACCAAATCAGTATTTAGCTGCTCATTGACTTTCTCATTTTGTTCTTTGAACAAAATCCTCTGAATAAAACTACCACCCAAATAAACCCTGTTCGTAGTTTGTAGAGAGAGGTAAGATAGAGTTGAGTTACAGGTTGTGGGATGCGCCTGCAGGATGCCATGGCAGCACAGAGAGGCACAAGGTCTCTGCCTGACTTTGGGGAAGGAGGAGCCACACAGCAGATGCACTGAGCAGAGAGGAGACTGTCAGAAGCTGCCAGACACCTGAACAGTGTGTGATCACCCCATGGAAGGACATTAGGAAAGCGTGGTGCTGACATGGCAATGTGTGATAGGTCACTTAGTGAAAAACAACCTATAAGGAAATAGAGTGTCTTGAAGAAGTCTATAAAACCAGCTCATTTGTCTGAATAAATGTCTCCATAGCCCTTCTGGTCAGACTCCATGCCTCGGTTTTTACAGTAGTTAAAAACCTGTGTGTGGAAATGCATTAAGATTAAACAGGCCCACTTAACTCTGGTATTTCCTATTGATTGACTACTTTTAAATAGTAAGGTTTTAATGCAAGAAAATAAAGTGCCTAATACAGCTAAAGCATCCTGTCCTGATTACTACAAGCTGAGGAGGTTTGGAGCTTTCTGATGGCAAGGTTTTTATCTCTGAACTAGAATCATGAACAGTGTGATTAGAATGTGTCCACCCTTCAATATTTCAAGCAGCCCCCAAGATACTGCAGATACCAGTTGCTAACTGAGCGTATGCTTGGATTCCCAGCTCCTGGATCCTCTTCCTGATGGCTGACACAGGCATTCAACAATTCAATCTTTTTTCTATATTGTGTTAATCAATATGACATGACATCTTAGGAGCTTGGGAAACATATCCACAAATTGCAGAAAAAAACAGCAACACAAGGCTTGCATAAACCCTTTTCTCACAATCTGGGAGAACAACATCTTGAAGAGATTGAGACCCAACACTTTCTATCAAGCACCTGTAAAATATTATTTCTTCATCCCATCAGGTGCTCCCCTAGAGCTCTAAATTCTGATTTGATTATAAAAATGTTCTGTGTGTTAAGAGACCACATAAAACAGGCACACACTTCTCAAACAAGACAAATCTGATGTATTGTGGTCTATACTAAGGTACCCTTCTAAAACTGGGTATAAACCACTCCAAAACAAGCCATTTTTGGGCTTTGGCACCCTGAAAAGGCAAAGATGGGAGCTGGAGACAGAATCAAGCTGAAGCAATCAGACATATTTAAGTATCAGCTTCAACAGTTTGAAGGTTACAAAAAACGTTTCTTCCCTTATGAAGTGCCTTAATGTGCCATTTCTATTATTCCTAATAGTTTTTCAGTTGTGTTCTATTGTGGCAAACAGGTCACATATTTTACATTAAAATCTGAAGCTTTATGATTAAGTAATTTCAAAAGAAAAGTGTGGAATAGGAAACACTAAAAGTAATTAAGTCACTGTGATGTGTTTAGATCATGAACTTGAAACCACTAAAGAGCACATTGGGAACAATGTGGTTGAATAGTTAAAACATTTATTTTGCTGAAATTGATGGCCTCATCAAGTTTGTAGCTAAATGTGCTGATTAAAAAGGTTTGTCTTCTAGGATGATGTCTCAAGAATTTGGCAGGGGAGAGACTGAAACATATTGGGAAAACAAATATTATGATAATTACTACTTATTATTTATTATCTCCCTTGTTAATCTTGAAGGTCAGTTCAGTGTCCTTCCAAAAAATTTAGTCTGCAGGGGAAAAGGTCTCGGTTGAATAGTTCCAGTAGAAGTATATTCATAAAAGAATTCTATCAGCACTATATAATCCTTACAAGAGAGCATATATTCTTAAACAGGTAGGAAAAAGTTGAAGCAAAATATTTGTACGAACAACCATGGAAATAAATATATAGATCCTATTACATTTAAATTTGTTTAAATGTTTGTATGAAAATATATTTAAACTTGTTCCATTCTGCCCTTTTATTTTCTCAGACCAGTTTTTAAAGCAGAAGATCTACTTAATAAATTGAAGTCAGCATTTACAATTTTTCTCTGGGATGCAAGATTACACTGCTACAGGTTTATGACAATTTTTCAGATTCTAATTTTAAAATATAGTAACTTAAAACCAGAGAGAACTGAGAAACTGGGCAAGAATGCTTAGAGAAAATGTCTAAAAAATAAAAGATGCATATGAAAGTCCTTTTTTTAAAGGTTTTATTTGGTATTGAGAAGAATCAGCTAAGACATACAAATTGAAAAATGTGGAGATGAAATTAGACGAATGACCAACAAAAAGTTTCAAATGAAGTGTATTCTCAGAGGTTGTGATTGAGCGCTTGTCCCATGGAGTGTGTGGTTTGGAGCACCACTGCAGACAATATCAGGTGGAATCTTTGCTTGCTGCCTTGCTCATTACATTGAAGGAGGTTGTTTAATGTCTATTCATTTCAGTTGGTAACAACTCCAATGTAGCATCTTTCCTGTACTTGCTGCTACCACTACTTAGCAGCAGTTGCCATGATCTCATTTATTTCACACGCACCCACACAGAGAGGAATTTTCCCAATATTTCAACAGCCCTGAAATTTGCCCAGAGGGGAAAAAAATTTTGGAAAGCATAGTAATAATGGTAAGTTTTAAATATATGTGAAGACTAGTCCCAATAAATTGTAGCCAAAGTAGTTAAACACAATTTTTTATTAAATTCTCATCAATTGTTAAAGAACAATTGTAAGTTGTCTTGTTAATTGTTAAAGAATTCACAATTTCTTTATGAAACTCTTTTATGGAATTATCTCACAATATAATTCTTGAAAGATTATTATTTAACTGGTTAGTAAACCACCCTAGAGGAAACCCTTCATTTGGAAACAGACATGATTTTATAGAATGCCTGACACTGGTCCACAAGTAAGATAACAGAAAATAATTAGTGATAAATTTCAAGTGGGAAGAAAATTTTCCGCAGGGAAATATTTGTCATGGTACTCCCACTTTAATCCTTCCTCCAGAAAGACACCATTGTAAGAAATTTATAGAGGAAAGGAACTGCAGATTTTGTTTCCCTAATTTTAAGTGGTGCTTGTGAAAATTCAAGTAAAAACATTCCCAGACATGGCTGAGTCTTAGCAGGAACTCACCTAATCAATAAATTATTTTTTCACAATTTGGGAATCAACCACCACCACCTACTGTATTAATCATGGCAAAGATCCCACCCAAATGCTGAAGGATTAGAGTCAACACCTATTCCCCCTGGAAGAATACCTTTTCATGCGCCCCAAGCTGCAAAGAAATAGATTAATCCCCTGGAAGGCTCCAGAGAAGATTTACTACAGCTGTGGCTAATTCCCATTTAGCTGAGGGATGGCTATAGTTTGTCGGAACCATTTGGGTTGGTGGGAAGAAGACAAAAATGACAGGGTTGTTTGCCGTTTTTCCCCCAGGCCCAGGGCAGCTGCCCAATATTGTTACAGCTTCTTAGGATATGTGGGATAAAAAGACTAAAAAGCATTAAACAGTAGCGGAAATTATCAGGATATCTCAGGACTTAGGTGTTACATCTCATTATTCCTACAAATAGGAGTATGCATCATTGAGTGCATTCTTTTATAATGGTTAGCCCAGCAAGATTTAACTGAAGACAAAGTTTTTAAGTACTGAAAAATTTCGACATTAAAAGATTTCATGCTGCTTAAGTATTCTTGGACTGTGAAAAAAGGCTATCAAGGCTAGAAACTTTAGTTACAGCTATATATGCATTTTCTTACTTGCAGGTACCTAATTTATAACCTGAAAATATTTCTAATTAAGAATCTCCTTCAGACAGCTGAGTCATCACAGGCTAGTTTTTGTTTACAGCTCGTGGAAGCTCTTGTTGTTGGAAAGCTGAGGAAGTGAACAATTGAAGGCAGCCCTTGAGCACATGCAGCTGAAATTGGACATTGAAATTAGGAGGTTTTCTGAGGCTAGAAAAGATGACTGCATAAGAAGAACAGATTAAACACCCTTTTGAGCATGTGAAGCACCACTTATTCTCTGTGCCTGAGTCTAGACTAAGGCTTTGAATATATCCGAGGACCAATGGAGTCAAAGCTACTTGAGAAGAGGAAGGGACACATCTACTGCAGTAATATTTAGAAACAGAGAAATTTACAGGGACTCATCTGAAACTATTATTGATACTGAATTATTGCAGAATGTTCTTGTCCATATCCCTTATGTCCCCTCCTCTTATCCATACTTGCAAGTTACATGATCTATGGCTCCCTGTCATCCTTACCTCAGAAATTTCTGTGTGATGAGAGCTGCCCCACAGGAGTTGCATCTTATCTGCTAGCATTCTTACTGCATGATGAGTGAGGTTTTCTTTGCCATTCCTTCTTTTCATCAGTCTCCTTTCTCCAAATCTGTATTCTTCTGGAGAACAGTTAAAATTCAGTTTTCAAGCTGAAGTTATTGTATTTTTCAAGACAGACATGTGAGCAACTAGAAGCCTGGGCAGGCAGCCAAGCTCGCTTATCACTGTAAAGAAACAGGAGCATGAGGTTCAAAGGAAAGGAGAAGAATAGAGGAAAAGAGACAGCAAAGAAAAGAAACTGATGCATACCATCAGTCTAAAGCCTTGTGAATAGGAAAATTAGGTGCTACCAGATTTAAAACACCCCAGGAGCAGTGGAACATTTAGAACCTATTGCTAATCACTTAGCAACTATGCTGATGACCTGATATCATCAACATGTTAACTTATGTTGCTGAATTTATATAGTGTCTTAAAATTTGATCTTGCTAGATATGCTTTTAGCATTTCAATACAAGAGCAATATCTGACTTTGGTAGCTGTTGACATTCAGTGGAAAATGGTAGAATTCATGTCTAAGTTATACATCTTCACACAAAGCCAAAGGACAGTGTCTGAAAGAAGCACGCAGTACCACCTTCTGATTAACTCTGAAAGAGTTATGGAAACAACAAAGTAATGGAGCAAACAGGTGTCAGATCTCACCAGGAAAAATTAATGGCAAAAAATTAAGACATATAAAATCCTAAAATTAGAACCACTCACAACCCGACTCAGAATCAGACTTCACAACCTCTCTGAGCATTCTCTTCCAGTGTACAGTCATCTGCACAGTAAAAATGTTCTTCCTCATATTCATTTTGATGCACTTACATTTTATGTATTGCAGCTAAAATAAAGAGTTATTTTTCATTGATAACAATGATGTAGCACTTCTCTCTATTTTATGCTTTTAGTATTGATGTCTAGGAATAACTTGATGACTAATGATACATTCATTATCAGTGTCTATGCCAATTTTATTGTTTGGATGTTCAAATCGTAAAAGGGCACTGTTAGTCTTATTACCAAGACTTATAGTGGTTAACTTCATGCGAAGAGCTGTTTTCTCTCCCCTTAATTCCCATAAGTGAATTATGTAACTTTGGACCAGCTCTGCTTTTAAGTAAATGTGTAACTGATCTACTGAAGTGCATAGATTCACTGATCAAAATGTGAACTACTCTGCTCATGCCCTGGATTTGCCTATGAAGCACAGGTCTGGACTGTAACAAAATACCACAATAATTTATATATTAAAGACTGTAGCTTGCGTTGTGTGTGAGCTCTCCACAAATGAAACACTGCTCCTCAGAAAACACACAAGTCAGATGTGCATACATATCTCGTTTATAATGCTTTCAAACCTGAAAGTGAAACAGGAGGAAAAAAAATAAAAAAAAAAAAAAGATTAATCACGGATTTTGGTGGGATCAGGTTTCTACCTAAGTTCTATGTTCAAAATTAAATCTTCAGTGGCATTAATTTTCTTTTTAACTGTCTAGTTTATACACATGGAAATATAGGAGCAAAGTAATCTATACGATTGTCCTCAGTTGGATTGCCCAAGACTCACTTTCATCCTTTTTCTCATTCAGATGCAAAGAATGTTGGATATTCTCTGAAAAATTTGTGCCAACAGGGTCTCACTCATCCTCCCAGGCTGTGAAAGCCTACAGCTGAGTGAGTAGAAAGAACAGGATGAATGTTTGCAAATACCCGTAGGCTTGTGGAATTCAGGGAGCACAGGCCTGTGTGGGATGGCCATCTCAGTAGCTGTCTATGTTTCTAGCTTTTTCTTTGGTCTCATGGTAAAAGAAGAGACAAGACCTTACCAGTCTGAGACATTTGTTGTTCATGTGCAGACACCAGCCATAGGTGATGCCAAATGGAGAAAAAAGAATACTTCTCTTGAAGGTAAAACTATGAAGTGATACTGTCAGACAGTTTGATCTACGGTGTTCAGAATCACAGCTATGGATTTAGGTACTTCATAGCAGGCTCAGAGCAGCTGTGCATGTTAAGAACTCTCAGATTTGAGATCCTGAAGACACATACAAAGAGGGTATCAAAACAGAGCTGAGTTTGTGCTTTCACAGCAGTTACATTTTTAGGGTTTTTCTAGCTTTGCTAAACACTACCCTAGCCTTTATTCTAATAATGAGAAGCTGCCTGGCTCATTCAGCTGACGTATCGGACCTTCAGGTTAATATTTGCCTTCTCTCAGTCTAGACTGTGGTAAAAAAAAGGTTTCTCTACCCCTTCAAAACTACAGGTGAACTACTGGAAATGCAACTTCTTCAGCCATCTGTTTGTAACAATTGCTTATGTTTGTAATTTTGCTTATGTTAATTTAAATCTTCCTTCTCTGTAAACACTCTGCTTGTGTTAATAGTTCTGTCTGTAAGCAATGATCATTTTCTGTCCTAGTACAACTTTTAGGCTCTCAGAACACAGTCTTAATACATTTATATAAAATACCCTGTACAGGATGTGTAGTTGCACTAAAATTAATATGTGATAGCAACATAGAGCAGGTAGGTAGGCTCTCTGAGTGATTTCAGAGGCCAAACCCAGCAAGTCCCTGTCAAGTTATAGAGGTGTACCTTCTGAAGAAGAGAAATCAAAGCTGGCCTTTTATACAAGAAAACATGAAATTTCACTAGTTAACTTGGCATAGTCAAAGATTGTTATTGTCCTGTCTCAGTCTTTTTTCTTTATCAGATTTAGGTCAACACTAAATATAAACCATAAAATGTGAAAGCTGATATAAGTTTAATATTCTAATTCCTGCCCTCAAACTTCTCATTTTTTACCATGAATCTTTGTCATTCCATGGCCCTCCTACATCACACTAGTTTTTGATTCTTCTCTGCATATTATCACTTCACTGAAAGAGAGTTGCCATCAAGAATTTTAATCCTTAAGAACACATGATAGAGATTTAACCCCACCATGCAATGATGTATAAGGTACAAAAATCTTATAACTAAAATCCAAATTCAGTTAAGTGAGCACAGAAAGCTTCAACAGAGTGAGCTAAGCAACCAAAAGCTTTTTTTTCATTTGCATAAAATGGAGTTGAAAGAATCTTTGTTAAATCCATTTAATATGATACATAATTCTTTTAAAAATATAGATTGTCATATAATTAATTATAAAGTAGAATATGATGCAGATTTCTACAACATGTCTCCTTTAAGACAAGCTTGAATAATTATATGGGCATGGAAGAGTACAATGGATAAAGACACATCTTTTCCTTCACTGAGATTATATATTATTTGATGGCTTAAGGAATCTATGGAAACTCCCCATTTGGTTAGAAGGATTTATTTACTCTTTCCTCTTCCATTCATTTTTTCACTGATCTGTGGCTCTGTAATTGATTTATAACTTAACTGGCATGAAGTTGGGACTCATACTTCAGCAAAACAGTTGGATTTTCTATTTATAATCTTGAGCAACTATAATAGGGGTATTAGCAAATTTCTTCATCCTTTTGCATCATTAAATAGAACTTCAAAGAGTTTTAGGGAGAACTTTTCCTCTTGCAAGCAAACTTGTCCAGATCTGTCAATTTCATGTCCAGCAGTGGTTCAAAGGTAAACACTTCAGTTACAGTTTCTGTATTGGGTATTCCTACAGGCAGAAGGATGCTGTGGTTAGTTTGACTTAGAAATTATAAGTAATTATTATAACTTTTGCCAGTTTTTACTCTCCTAAAGCTACTGGTCATTTCTTTTTCCACTTTTTTTGGGTTCTTGTGGCTGCCGAAAATTTTCTTCTTTTATTTCTTCCTTCTGTGTTGTGGACAGTACAATTAGCTCTTTTTTTTTCCCCATGAAAATATTTCTAAAGATATCCAGACAAAAATTCTTTTTAAGAAAATAAACATGATAAGGATGGGAAAAACTCAGAGAAATGTAGTGCAACTTTTTTAATCTGTGTCAGCTAGACTCCAAGTGACCTTTGGTTAAGATCTTTTCAAGGTGATAAGCATGTATTTCTATCTTCCACAAAGATTAGCTTGGATTAGCTTCATTACAACTAACTGGAAATCCTCTTCAGGTGGTGTAATTCAGATATATTGACAATTCATTGAGGTTCAAATATATCTGTGACTTTCTGTTATATAAATACTCAATTTGTGCTCTTCCCAAGTCGTTTCTCTGTTGGAAATGCACTGCAGAGCAAAAGCTTCAGTGGCTTATTCATAGTACCATCACAGTGACTGTTACTATTGGGCAAAGGGATAATCATGGATCTTAAATCACAAATGTGATCTTACACCACTAATGTGGGAAAGCCGTTATAATGTCAAATCAAGATGGACAAATCAAGAGATACTGCTTGTGCACTGCAATGTAACCATTTTTGGTACCAAGTTGTTGAACTGCCTTTCAGAAGGAATGGGAAAAAATATGCCATCATTTAGGGAGAATCAGAGATTTAAACAGGTATTTAAACCAGAGTTTCAGAAGATTTCTGCAACTGTTTTAAGTAGAAAAGCTAGCTGCAGCACAGTAGCAATGGCAATAGTCAAATAGTTTAGTGACCAGCCAAAAGATTGGTATCTTGGAAAATTCTGATCCATTGAAGCACAAATTTCTTTTCCTGTAGGTACCATTTAAAAAAAAATTTCAGTGAAAACACTTGGAGTTTTTAGTCAAACTTAAGAGCAATGGATGCTACAAAAGAAAGCATTGTAGTTAAATGTAATGCAGAAATCTTTATTCTTTCTAATTCAGAGCAGGGAACTGTACCTTCTTACACTACCATTGAAAGTGAGTACTTTGGCCTTGTGATTGTTACCTCGCCTTTGTGTTTCAGCAGGTTCTTAAAGATACTGCTTCTGTTCCTGTAAATAATGTTATTGTTTTTGACATGGTAAACATATTTTTTGATAAGGCAATTTTTTACATTTTATTCTAAAGTAGACATGTATATCAAAGATAATTGCTCCCCATGGAGAGGGGCGAATAAAAAAAGCTGGTTAAATGCATGTATCGCCTTGCTGAGGAGGGGGACCGAGGCCCTGAAGGAAACTTCAGCCCTTGGATAATCCATGATGGAACAGGATCCTGGCAAGAGTCCTCACAGGAGCAGAATTTCTGGTAGCAACTGTGCCCTGTAAGGCACCCACATTGGAATAGTCTTTTCCTGATGTACCTGAGGAAGATGATCCACCTTGCAGCAGATCTTGGATAACTGCAGTCCATGGGAAGAACCCAGTGGGTGAAGGATTGTATTCCATGAGTGTCATTGCATTCTGGAGTTGTGAGGGTCTTCTCTGGGAACGATTAGGGAGGTCTGACAGAAATGCAAAAGTATTCTTGTCCTTGTGAGGAACCTGTGAGTTTGCTGTAAATGTTACATTAGGCTTTGATTTGGGGTTTTCCTCTTGAATAAATGTGGGCCCAGCAAAGTTCTGGGCCCAGCAAAGTTCTCTTTCCTATCTGCAAATTGGTGGACTATTTCATTTAGCTGTGTACCTAATTTAGTCTGTTGTGAGTCCTCTTCTGTCTTTGAGTCCTCCACTATGAACTCAAAATTCAAGACTAGGGTTAAAATCTTGGACTAAGGTTAAAACTAGCAAGCCCTATGCTGACAGTATTTGTTGTACAGCTTAAATGAGGTGGCAGACAGTATACATGGAGATTTATATTATGTAGATGTACATAATCTAAATCACATAATAAAGGTATTTTTTGCCAGTAGACTGCCTGGAATCATGACTTGGAAGTGAAAAATATTTGCCTGTAGAGCGTCGTTCCTTCTGAAAGGACTCAGTCTCTTACTGCAGCAGAATCAATGAATGTACTTATTCACAAATACTCAAGTCATATCAAAGTAAGGGTACATATTTATGTTTGGCAAGGGTTATTCGTAGGAGATGGCCTGGAGGCATAGTTTACCTCAGGATTTTAAATGTTTGAATAAATATGACCTCTGAATTCAAATGGCAATAATGTGTATTGTATTCTGGAACCATATGTTGATAAAATATTATGATTATTGCTTAACAAATAATGTACTAGCAATATGTCCATCATGTCCATAGTCTTGACAGCAATATTAACTCCTTGACTTTTCCGCTCATGCAAAAACATGAAAATGTTATAGCACTATCTCATATCAGCATTCTGAAGTCTGATGATATCAGCAGAAGTTTGACATTTCTTATGTGCTGCATATGGGGCAATACAATTTTGAGTATGACAAAAAAGATCTGAATCAAGTGTCGAGTGTCTAACTGATGTTAAGTTGAAGGAGGCAGTGAGACAACAGTGGGAGGTAAGCTTAACATCATATGCATTCATCCTTCCTGATACTGATCACAGTTACAGCTTCTATGTTTTGTAGTAGCAAAATGCAAAATTCCCATTTTCAAGCACAGTGATGGTGGTGGGGTAGTTGAACTTTCATTCTAGAAGCAATTGTCTCCAGGTTTCACAACCCTGAGCTCGTGGCCCATACACATCTGAAGTTTCTTTTCCTATTCTTCAGAGGAGGTGCATGAGCTAACATGCATAGATGTGTTTTCTCACTATAGAAGCAAGTGGCAAGTAAGAAAGTTTACAGCTTTGCCACTCCAGAGTGCTGTAGAGAAGCAGAGATCTCTTTTCTGTCTGTTCTCTTAAAAGACCTTGGGAAAACATTGGAAATTGTAGAAAGTTTTTGGTTAATGTTAATTAGTTTTCTGTTGTAAGGTGAGATTAACAAAATTTTTGTAGGTCTATTTCTATATCACCTCTCATTTGTATGCTCTTTGCCTGACTGGACCTTTGAGATACTGAGACATAGTAATAATGATATGAACAATGAAAATGCCATACTAATAGTGTTAAACTGTTAATGCTTAATCTTTTTAGAAAAAATGAAACATGAGTAAGTCAGTTCATGTCTTTTCTGAAGTAATTAATTGTGAGGTGATATAAATATCCATTATATTAGTCTGGGGATGGGGACGTGGAGGGAATGTATTGTATATAAAATTGAAATAAAGGGAAGGATCCGCAGAGCACACAGCAACAGCAACAAGCCACAGCTACCAGGTAATCCATCGAGGAATGTGCCACCCAATCAGCACAAGAAAAGAGCCCGGCCGACTCAACAATAACCCTGGACAACTAAAGTTACACAAGCAGGAAGGGTGCGCCCCGAAACCACGGCCAAGCGTCTGGGAGAGGGGCTCCTTCTTTACACCTGAAAGACAACCAGATAAAATCCAGGAATCCCATTCAGATTCGGCCAGGAAGGAGTTGGAGCTGAATGGAAAGACAGATAAAAATCATAAGTCGGTCATCTCCGCAGAGGAGCCTTGCCTGGAGGCAGAAAAACTGTATAAAACTGGGACCTGCGGACAGCAATTCGGAGCAGAGGACCGAGACATTGGCGAGGGCCAGTCTGGTGTCTGTTTCCCCCTCGATCGAGGCATTGCTGTTGGCTGAAAACTCTGCTGGATTTTCCCCGCAGAAATTGAYTCAATTGGCTTTCTGGGTGTTTTGCAATTCTGTTTTGCCAAACTTTCTTTCTAAAATTATTTTGTAATAAAATTTGTTTTGGATGCAAATTTGGGTCACCTTTTATTTATAACAGAGGCATATATTTTGTTTTCTTTCCAAAACCCTGCTGTCTATTACAAGGCATTTTGTATTTAAATAAGCTCAGATCTATGAGATAATTTTCTGAATTTTAGATTACTGCTTTTGGACAGCTTCATGAGTTTGTATTCTTGTCCCTTTTGAAACTATAGCTATGCATCACGTTGTGCTGAGTTTTAAAATTAACTTAAAATTAAAAATTTCACAAGGGGCTGTGGGATAAAAAGCAACAGAAAAAGCTTTAAAGCTTAACTGTGCAGGACAATGGGAACTTCTATAACTGTTTCACTGTTCCCATGACAAATTATAATACCTAACATTAGAGGTATGAAAGATGACACAGAAGTCCAGTTTGTTTTCCGGTTGATAATTGATTCTTAATACTCAGTGGTCTTTTGGAAATGTCCCTAACTGTAGAATCTATAAGGAAAATTTCAGAGTGGAAAGAATAGCTGTTTTAAATACTCACAGCACACAGTCTTGAAAGAATGTTAGGCTGTTTGGGATTATTAAATCCCCTAGTGGGGTGTGTTTACTTTTAATAGTAGGCTCTTGTATGGTACAGCTGGACATGAAGATGGAAAAAGACTTTAAAGTTCCAAACAACCTAACATTTCTTTCTTCTGCATTTATGAATATCTTTTTGCCCATGTATGTAATATTTGATGCAGCTCCTCTACTTGAAAAATCCCAGGGTGACTTGGCTTTATAGTAACTTTTCTTCCACTTACTGGGCTTAGAAGTATTTTATAAAGATACTGCTGTAGCTAATTGAAGTAATTCAGGGATCATACTGAGGATAGAATAGACATCTTTCAAAATTTCACAAATTTTATGCTGTGAATGGTACGTAGTGACTAGGCCCTGAATGATTAAGTAACTGCTTTAAACAAGTTTGCCACTATGCTACAGAGTTTGATGGGTTTTGGGCAATCTGCTGATTGTCCCTGTGAGATTACTGTTAGGTGTTATAAATGAGGTGAGCCAAATTGTAATTAAAAAACCAAAATTTATTTTCGCGTGACAGCGAGTATGGAAATGAATCAGAAAAAAAATCACAGCCACGATAAAGACCAGTTCGATCCCGGGAATCGAACGGGGTGAACGCGAGACAGGCCTCTATCGCACCTGCCTCCCCTCGTTCACAAAATCCCACCACCAAAGGTCCGGTTTTTATATGTTTTAGTTTCCCTGAGGCAGAGTTTCCTTTGTCCAGTTGTCCAAGTATTGATATTCATCGGTCTTCTTTTGGAATTCCAATTTTTCTGAGTGGGTTTTCAAGGGCAACAGAAGGGATGTCTGAGTGACCATCACAGACCTTATTCAGTTTCTCAGGCAGATGTCTCCGTAGTTAAGCATACTTGCTGGCCCATTTCCAGAGGAGCCACATCCATTCATGTGCTGATCCCCTAAATCTTCCTCTGACCCGCCCCCCTCTTTGTCTCGGAATTCTTCATTGAACTGTTTTTCCCTGCTTTTATATCATTTTATTTTCAGGCACAAATTAATACACGGAGGTTATTTACAACATAGGTATTGGTGAACTACTTTTTTGTTCACCAAGTGAAATTAATATTCAGAGAAGGTGGTATTGATATCGGTGTGTTTTGGGTTTCTTTTAGTATGAGTGTGTAAGTCTCTACAATAATTCAAAATAATCAGAAAATTTTAGTTCCTAAAGTATGCTATATAAGATCTTTAGATTTTCATGAAAAAGACATGCTTGCAAATGAACATATGTTGGTAGGAGTGCTGTCATAGCCTGACCAATCTGGAATTTCACAGCACAATCCTTGCTGATTTCTTTTTTCCTCTCTTTTAAACCATTTCTAGGAGTCAGTTGGAGGTTAGGTTTTTCTTTTGCTTTTCTTTTTCTTAGGGAGTTTCCCCCCATTTTGTTGCTAGGGAACAAAAACTACTAGATAGTTAAGAGAGACAAAAGAAGTGGTGAAACTCTGGGCAGGAGGGCACCTGGCTGCTCTGCTCTCATCTGAGATATCTCTCGGAGGGGCAGAGACACCTTGAGAACTGGTCTGAGAAAAAAGGGGCTAGGGCAGCTGCTCTCTCTCTTGTTCTCTCGGCTTTGGAGAGAACAGTCAAGCTGCTGCTTTAGGGGCAGAATTCACTGCAGCCACTGGAGCCCAGCCCAGTCCTGCTCCTTCTGCCGTAGATGGGCCTTTGCTCGTGAGAGCAGCCACTGATCTGGGACCTTATTAACACCTACCTCACTAAAAAAGGGACTTTTATCAACTGCTGGAGTGCCTCAGGGGAAAACCCCGGGATCCTGAACCCTTTCTCCCTCCCGGGGGGCCTCTCCCTGCCCCGCTTGGGAGTGGGACTGCCGCTGCCCCCTGACTGCCCTGGGGTTTTTTGCTACTCTGTAGCTCTGCACCCCCTGCCCTGCCAGGACACCCCACAGTTCCAGCCCTGCTGGGAGGCCCTGTAGTTCCAGCCACAGCTGCAGAGTTTCTGCTACCTCTAACTTGCTACTTTTGGCGAGCCTGCCCTGCTGTTGCAGCCGCTGCTCCGAAGTTCCTGCTGCGGCCCATTTTCACCATTCAGCCTGTCCGCCATTACCGCGTGCCCCCTGAGCCCGCCCACAGCGCCCCCTGCAGCCGCGGGGGAATCACCGCACCCGCCCTGCCCGCCGGGAGCCACCAGCGCCCCTGCCGGCGGTGACCGGAACTGCACCGAGGGGAAAGTACCTGAGGCCGAGAAGGCTTCACTGGGTTTGTGGTTCTGGTTGTTGTCACTGCCATTGTTGTTGCTGTTTGTTTGCCTCGTTATGCAAACTAGTAAAGAGCTGTTATTTTGTTGGAATTCTGGAAACGTAGATTTTGGGATTTTAGTATATAGTAACATATGTGAGTCAAGATGGAGAATTTTGGGCATTGTGTAAGTCCTTCTTCTTCCTTTTTCATCATGAATTTAGGCGGTTTTCTGTAATTGGGTGAAAAAGGTCTGCACTGTGGGTCTTGGGTGGTCATTATTGGGTCAGAAATATAACTAATACAGGTGTCACCTTGTTATTGGGTAATTGGCACTTAAATAACCTTGGAAAGAGTTAGAGGTAAGCCATTTTACCTCATTTCTGTAACTTACTAGTTAGAGCTCATGGCTCGTGAGTCTGTAAATAGATGAGAAATAATAAACGTCCAAGTCCGAACAGGAAACCTACGTTTCCCATGTATTAATCCTGACCTTGGCAAAAGAAGGGAGCAAAACCCTTATTCCTATTAGCAGAAACATTATTCCTATTCTCATAACCTTTCCTGAAAGCCCCTTTATTTCAAAACTATAATAATTTGGAGGGAAGGGGATCATATTTTCCAGTCCAGGGGAGGCTACTGCTTTCCTCAGCAGACACCTGTCTTTCAAACCAAGACACAGTCCCAACACCTAATTTATTTAAACAATAAGTATTTATGTATTCTCACAGTGCTGCAGCTGTAGAAAGCCACTTCTTCCTGGAAATGATCAGATTTCATAATTCAGTCATGCAACACACCTTTGCTTGTTGTCTCTTGTCACTGCCCAGAAGACATCAACTCAACCAGTTCCACTGAAGCAAACATAACTCTGTAAGAATGTGAACTGCACTATTCTGCTGTCATGGCTTGGCACTGGTCAAATGCCAATGCCCCCACGAGTATATGTTTTTCCCAATAAACTGCTGTGAGATGTGATCAAGAACAGAGCAGAGCAGGCCTATAACTTGAAACAGGAAAAGAACATTTATTAACCTACATAACAACAGACAATAGACACAGAAAGCAAACCCAATCACCCAAAGGCAGGAAAGAAACCTCCCAGAACACTTTTCCTCCTCCCCCC
>QVAJ01000749.1:20470-39074 GCA_003546035.1 Mixornis gularis | reverse complement strand
TCCTTCCTTCCTTCCTTCCTTCCTTCCTTCCTTCCTTCCTTCCTTCCTTCCTTCCTTCCTTCCTTCCTTCCTTCCTTCCTTCCCTGCCTGCCTGCCTGCCTGCCTCCCAGTAGGGAAAAGTACTGGTGCTAACCAGGAACTAAATAACTGTACGACAATAGAGCAACAAATATGTATGAAGGAGATATAAAAGCAAAAAGGCAAAAATCAATTCAGCATCAATAAGAAGGATGGGAGGACAGCAAGAGATATGTTGACATTACTGAGGAAAAGGAGCCATACCAAATAATGAAAATCCTACAATTCTTACTCTACTGATGAAGAAGTCCTGCCGACACGTGCTCAGTTATTGCTGTATTGCAGAAAATTTCAGACACCAAATTCCATTCTTTCCTTTGCTGTCCTTCAGATGGCAGAGGAAAAAAAGACACAGTTTTTCTCCTTTGATAAGCAGCTTCTTGGGTGGATGATATCTGACACTGGGGATAAGCTCTGCCTGGCAAGGACCTGCCCTGCCCTTTCATCTGTGCAAGGAGTCCTGCACTGACTTCCAGAGAGCCACCAGCATTTGCTGTGCCCTGACAATAGAGTACAACCGTCCCAAAGATGACACCCTTGTTTTGGATATAATCAAATATATATAATCTTGCAATTATTATTTCATTTTACGTATGTGTTCAAGAAGTGATGTACTATGTCAAATGAAGCTTAATCCATGTATGAAAACAGCATGTGCAAAAAGCAGACTATCCCAAACTAAGTCAAAGAGAGAGAACCTTCCTGGAGACTTTGTGCTCCATCAGTACTGAATTTCTTTACATCACGCACAAATTAAGACAATTTGTTCTTATCTTTAATGCTTGCTGGAAGGCTGAATGGTTACTAGAAAAATTAATGCCAATAAAGTATTTAAGTGTTAATCCTAATACTTCATCATACCATTCAAAAAAGTTACCAAAATTTGTGAAATATGGGCTTCATTATGATTTTATTATGCCTATAAAACTTGCATGTTCATAACTGAAGAATAATTAAGAGGTACAAAGAGACATGGAATCATAACAAAATTGTTCTAACAGTACAAACTACAAGAATATATGTCATAAGGAAAGCCTTTCCTTTATTACTCCTTTTTTTCTTAGAAAGAGGCCCATTGTTGTTCTGTTTCTTTGGTATCAGGGACAATCTCAGGAACTCTCGCTCTCTAACTCTAATTTAAACTGTCTTCAGATTAATTTTATGGTAGAAGTAGGACATCATTTCCATCTCTGTGAAGCTTAGAGAAACACATGAGAAATGACATCAATGTAAACTGAAGTAAATAGGCTACTGCCTTCTTTTTGCTTGCTAGCAGACTAATAGGCTATAATGAGTGCTTGGTTTAGTTTCTTCTATTTTTCTTGCATCTTGAAGTTGCCTTACTCTCACTGTATCAATTCTTTCATTATGACACTTAGCATTATATCCCCTGGCCATATCTGCCCTGATGTTGCTACTGAAGAGTCAGAAACCTCATTTTCCAGAAGGATTCCTGAAAAAAGTTGGACTGAAAACTACTAAAAAGACTTTGAAGAAATGTAGCAGTGTTGTTGCACCACAAAAACTTTAGTTTTGTGAGATAAAAGTATTTTTCCTTTCAATGCTCTCTCATGCTCTGTTTATATTCTGTATATATTACTTACTGTACTGCAAAACTGTGAAAGGAATTTGTACTAATCTACTTTGAATTTCATTTAAAAGTTTTGTTAAGCTATTTATTCAATCAACTTACAAAAATAATCTACATTACCCTTTCAAGACATTTATCAAATCATATTAAATCCAACAGCCAAGGATGGCAATTGATTATGATTGCATTGGCAATCACAGGACATTCTGAAAATCCTGTAATTGTCACAGTTATCTATACGTGATTTGCATAAAGCAAGTATAAAATATTTTTGCTTTGTGATCAGCATTTTCCCAAGAACATTTTCTTGGAAAATGCTCTCCCAATATCAAGATGCTTAACTATAAATATATCAATAAGACCCATATTAGCATGTACATATGTTAATGATAGTATATGAAATCATCAAGGCTTTTAAAAAAACCTCTCCTTAATTTGCTTTCACGTATTATATAAAACAATAAATTAGAAAATAAGCAATCACTTGATATAATAATATCACTTAAACAATAACCCATAAAATTCCAGATGCTAAACATGTAATTTTTAGTGAGGCAAGTATTTTACAGAGAGCAAGAATTACATCCTCCAGTTAAATGCTGAAAATTATGAAACTACAATTTGCATTTGCTTTCTATGCAGAACTTCTCCACTAACATGCTGGAAAACCATCACTGCTACTCTAAGGCTGAGGATTGCTTAGCCAGCAGAATTGAAGTGACAAAAGCACCTCTATTTGGCAAGGAAAAACCTGCCCTTTAGGAGACATAATATCCTGAAAAACAATTTCTTACAGGCAGGTTCTTGTCTTATGTGATCCTCTCACTAGCAGCATTTTGGTGTGACAGATTAGGCAGGGAAACTGCTCTGATAAGCATACAGTACAGAAATGCTCCTTGATGGTGTTACACAGAAGATCAGAGCTGAAAGGAATACAGGGGCACCTACCCTACTCAATATCATCTTGACTATACAAACAGATCTCCTCCTTTAGTTTTGCCACTGGGCACTGCTAGGGAGTGTACTGTGTCACAGAAAAGAAACTTGACTCTTACTTGAGGAAGAACTTGTAAAGGGCTGGAAATTTGACACTGCAGGCAGCACCCACAGCTGTCAATAGTCACCTAGTTGCAAAATGTTCTGTAATTTTATATTCTAGTCTACCCATTCTGGCCACTTAGACTGAACTATACTGCTACAGTAATATCTGAATCTCAAAACAGTTACCATACACTTCTATAGAAAAGAAGAAAAATTAGTACTTAAGCAAAAGACTAATAAAAAAATTGAGCTTAAAACTATACGTTAAAAGTAACTCCCCTCATGACGGTGTTATATCAGTATGAACTGCAATAGCCTCTCAAAATAATTTTCAAGAGCTCTGTTTTTATGATTCCATAAAAATTCCTCTCATTCCATATTCCTGTTGTGAGGATGAGGAAATGCACGTTAGGTATCACGATGAACATGGCATGAAGTCCTGAAAACTCTCTATTGCTGTGCGTAATTTTATATCGCATAATCATTTAGGTTGGAAAAGACCGGTGGGATCATTAACCTAGCACTGCCTTATCCACCACTAGACCATGTCCCTGAGTGTCACATCTACACATCTGTCCAACAGCTCTATGGACCGTGATTGTACCATTTCCCTGGGAAGCCTGTTCTAGGACTTTACAATTCTTTCAGTGAATAAATTTTTCCTAATATCCAACCTAAGCCTGGTGCATCTTGAGACTGTTTCCTATTGTTTTGTTGCTTGTGACTTGGGAGAAGAGACCAATCTCCACCTGGCCACAACCTCCTCTCAGGGACCTGTAGGGAGTGATAAGATTCCTTCTGTGTCTCCTTTTTCCAGGCTGAGCCCCCACAGCTGCTTCTCATTAGACATGAGGTCCAGATCTTTCCCTGGCTTTGCTGCTCTCTCTGGACATGCTCCAACACTTTAATGTCTTTCTTGTTATGAGGGGCCCAAAAACCAGACAAAATTCTTGGTGTGGCTTCACCAGTGCTGAGCACAGATGTATACAAGATAACCCATTAGATCTGTTAAGGAAGTAGATTCAACATTCTTCTAAACATTTTTATGTGATAAACTCCATTTTTTTTTTTTTTTAAAAGAAGACACTGTTTAATTTAAAGCTTTTAAAACTTCATAAAAACCAAAGTAAACAGGAATTTAATTTAAAAACTCCAACTTGAAATAAATAATTTTAAGTTGTTATCAATTTGAATGAAAAATAATAGAGGTAAAAATGGAAGTAATCTTCAGATTAAGAAATTAAAGGTTATTTTAAACTGTTACATTTAAATACAAACTGTTAATATTTAGGTTTTAATTTCTTTCTTATTTGGGAAAATATTAAATGTATCTCCTTCTGCCAAGAGCTTTGAAATTGAGAAATTCACATTTCATTAGGAAATCCTGGACAGCTCTATATTTCGATTTTATATTTAAAACATTCACTGATAACATAAATATAAAAATAAAAACAGCATTAATAACCTCTTCACAGCTCATGTTTTTCCCAGCTTCTTATTCCATATTTTACTGCTCCTACAGATTATTTTTTAAAATGTTCCTAAAAAGAATTACTTATCCTTTTCTTTATGCAAGCAAAAAGAAACTCATATGAGAATTGCTGGGATTTTTGCTTTATAGTGTACAAGCAACTTAATACATCTAGCCAAAATATGGGGCATTTGCACATCTCACATTTGCTGAGATTATATTTCTGAGACTTTTATTAAGTTCAAAATAAGATATGTAGCCAAACCATTAATCAAATTTCTTATAATATACTTCATAATACAGATAGATAATATTGGTATCAATAATGCAAAGTTTAAAAAATGAGTGTGAGACTTGATATGATGTTGAGTTGTACTTTATGGAGAGACAAGACAATTGTATTTTCCTTGATGACAGTGCACTGAGCACCCCCAGAGATGTGTGCTACCTTTTCAAGTAAGCATCTGAAGAAAGGAAGGAGATATTTTGAAAACAATTTACCATAGAAAATAACAGTGTTTTACAGCATGAATTTCCCAAGTGGTAACTAAGGTAATTTCTAGTTATAACAAAGCAGTATCAACATTTTTTTACATTCTACCCATACCCAGTGCTGCCTTAAAAGATGTATTGGTTAAGACATAATTTCTTCCTATACCAAAATACAGGAACCTATGGTCTCAAAGTCATTGACTATTTCACTACAGCAACTCCATATCGATGAAATATTTATTTACCTCTGTATCAGAGAAGTACGGAATGCTGGTAGTTACCAGAGCTCATGCTATGAAAGACTGATAGGAACCCAGCTATATGCCAACTTCTCTTCCTCTAAATGCTAAATGAGTCACATCATTCCAAAGATGACAAACCTAAAATCACATTCATTTTTCTTCTTACCTGTCCCTTAAATGAAGACTGCAGAAGCTATTAAATAGTTCCATTGTTATCACTGAGTGAGAAAATTTTCCAGTCATGACTAATGTGAACAGCAAATGTCCAAACAGCTTCTATACCTGGATCACTGACAGTTTGCACAGGATTGGTTAAGAAAATTTTCAGAAGGGGGAATAGCATGCCATTGGGTTTCCATGGTATAGAGCCTGTAGACCTACACTTTTTCCCAGGCATGCACATTCCTTTACAACAGCAATAGTGAAATGTTTTTACTTCCCTCCCCACTTCCCTTGTCTCTGTGTACCTTGAGGTACATAGCTTTACTAGGAAGGCATTAAAGCCTCCTGGAAGGCAAGAGAATGACATAGCTGACTCTCAGGATTATTTCAGCCGGTGCCCTCAGGGCTATAATAACTTCAGCAGCCTTTTCCAGCTTATCCCTGTAACCCTGAAGATTGGAACACAAGTTCTTGTGTGGAGCATCTCCAAGGTAGAAGATATTCCTCAAGTACAAAGAAATGTAACCCCTGCAGACTGAGATCTTGAATGGAAAATAAATGGTGAGAGGGCATACAGGGCACATAATTCTAGTATGTCTACTTCTAGTAAACGTCTAGTTTTCAAAGCACTGACACTAAGAACAAAGAAGCTTACAGAGCTATCACATAATTAATTCTCCAGTATGCAGTTCCATTTCTCAAATATAATGAAATCTGCCCATGCAACAAGTCATCACAATGCTTATAAGCCACGAAAAATGCAGCACAAGTAAGAGGTAAATGATGCATAAATCTTATACCTGCTCAGCAATATATTAACTTCCGGCAGGGAAATGGAGCTTCATCCAATGTTGGTCCCATCATGCATAGGATAAAAAGTACAACATTCTTACATATAAAGACTGTGTGTCAGTAAGAACAAGTTTCAGAAACAGTGTTAGTGGTTCCTGGAACAAAGGAAAAGAGTCTACTTTTTTGGTTTTGAGTGTGATTAAAGATATAGCTGCAATGCTTGTGAAAAGCTTTGCTCTCCACCAAAACTTATAACCTAGTTATGGTCTATTTGCAAAATGCATTTTAGAGGTTTATTCATGTGCATAAAATTCATTCCTGAAATTTGACAAACCTCTTTAAAAACTCAATTTTAAAACATGCAGAGATAAAATAAAAAAAAAATGTTTTATGCAGCCACTAATTTTATAATCAAGATGCCATTCAGCTTAAAAGAGCAAAGCCTTCCTTCTATTCAACAAAGCTGGACTCTTCATGGTTTGTTTTTATAGTCTTTCTCATATTCTATGATAATTAACAGATTTGCTCAAAACCCTGAAATCTCTACTGAACAAGGTATTATTCTTTTCTTTCAGAAGATTTTACATCATCTGCCAGTCCCTACTGGGAAAAATCAGTGGCTACATGGCCTGATTAAGCAGCAGAGAAACAAATTTAAGAAGAAACAAATTTAAGAAGACTATGAACACAAACCCTGGACAGGAGGTAAAAATGCCATAAGCCTCACAGAGCACAAGCTTAAAATGTTAAGTCGCAGTCCTACATTCTGCCTTACTTCTTTCCCTCAAACACTCATAGAAGCTGAAGCCTTGAAGCAAAACTAAAATTTACTGGTTAAGGAAATTCTTCTTTGACATCTTCAAACAAGGCAATGCAAAATTAGGAAACATGTATGCGTATTTTATCACAAAATTTCAGTCCACATCTATCCAGACTTTTCCTTTTGAATCAAGACTGGAAGAACATTGAGACTAATACTTGTAAGCTGAAAGTTGTATTTATTTCTAAATATATGTTCACTTTCTACTGAAAGATAAGAAACCAATGAAAAAAGGCATGCAGTGCCCAGAGCCACATTACCATCTGTTATTATTCAATTATTCTCCTTGAGTAAAAACCCAAACTAACTTTTTTTCTGCTCCCTTTTAAAATTTATTTTCATGAATACTAGAGGACAAAAAAGTCAAAAGTTTTCATAGACTTAGTTAATGGCTGTGAGATCAGATAAAATCACGACAGGATGCCACATGTCCTCCTTGTCCAAATGCAGCTGTTAAATTTGATGTAGCACTCTTGAAGTTGAAATATTTGCTGCCTGTTTCTTTCTTCACAAATTGTTTAGGTTCAATTTTGTGGGCACATTTTCCAAGTACTAGATAGTAGTAATTGTAATCTTGTCCAATTTGCCTTGGTGTGAACCAATGCAAGTAGCACGATCCTGTTCTTACTTTGGAACAAGTTATCAATCAGCTTAGGAGAGGTAACCTCTCTTTTCCAACTAGATGATGAAAGCCTGCAAAAAGCCAAGAAAACTTCCAACAGATTTCAGGGAAATAAAATTCACAGAAAATTAAGAAGTGGGCTTTGACTGTTCTCAAGAGAAACTGGCACATCCTGTTTCAGTTTAAAGACAAGAAAGAAAGAGGGAAAAAAACCCCAACGTATTTTAAGAGTTATTGGTTTTGCAGTCTGAATGACTTAGACAGTATCTTCAAATGTTTTATGAATCTTGATTCAAGAGGAGAGCAAATTCCAAAAAAACCAAAGAATTTATTTCTATTTCTGCTCATCCAAAAAAACCAAACCAGACCAATCCAACACAAATGAAAACCAAACAAACAAATAAACAAAACAAAAAAACCCCAAACAAACAACAAAAAACCCACCAAAAGCAAAGCAAAACAAAACAAAACAAATAAAAACCCCAAAACAAAACCCCAAAAACCACACTAACCATAAACCAACCCAGACCTTTTCCTATTGGTGTTTCTATTGAAAGACCACCAACTAAAATAAGGAATGTATTTTAGAATGTATTTTCTAGAAATCAATGAGAGAATATTTTTCTAAAAAGCAAGTTAGATATCATTACATTATCATAAACAGCTGTGCAACGTGCAGGAATATGCTATTCAACCACATGGTTTATTAAAAATGGAAAAGTTTTCACTACCTTCCCTCATAAGAAACGTTTATTCCAAAACTCTACTGAGTTAGTGAGTACTACTGAGGCTAAGCACACTTCCACAAAGTCAAAACCAACTTAGGTTTCACTTCTGCAACTCTCAAAAAGACCTAAGCTCTGAAAAAGCTCCCCTCTTTAAATCAAAACCACTAGGAGGACATGCAGCAGGGTAAGACATTTCTAAAGTTTTCTTCTCTGTATTTTATTCTGTATTTTGACAACCAAAACCAATAGCAAAGTTTCCATTCACTTCAGATGATACTCAGAGTTGCAGTTAATACAACTAATAAAGCTGACTGGCAACAAGAGGAAGGCTTGCAAATCTCAATTATGAAGGAGATGCTTCCTTGGGATCTTCAGGTGGTATATGAGTCCAGAAAGTGAGATTCCCAGAAACTACTCTAGATTTTCAGAATAAATGACATTCATACCACCCGAATTCTGAATTATTCAATGGTCTCAAGCATGTGTCAACATACTATCCTGATTCAAAACTCTGAACAGCACTAGAATGTGCTGTCATTCACCATTAGTCTCACTAAAAAATTCATTGCCTAGAGGCTATGAACTTACAGAGCTTAGTTGGTATGTCAGTAAAGATTTATAGTAACTCTTATAAAGTTTAAGGCAGTGTATTATTAGCAAAATCTCTGCAGGAAGTGGTTGTGAAAAATTCAAAATACATATAAGTACTCTTCCTAGGATTAAAAACGCTGCATATGGCTAAGGCATAAAAAAATACTTAACCCAAATTTAAATGCAATCATGGCCACATACATTTGAGGTACAGTAGCTTATTATAGAAAAGTGGGAAAACAATTTTTTTTTGTAATTTCCTCTTTCTGAATGCTGCTTACTATTATTATACAGCATTACTTTCAGCACCAAGCCTCAGTGTCACGGTTTAGTTAGCAGTGTTAGGTTATAGGTTGGACTTGATGATCTCAAAGGTCTTTTCCAACCAAGTTTATTCTGTGATTCTGTGAAGCTCTGTCAGCGTTTATTGCTTTTAAAATTATCCTGCACACAACTTTTTGCGGGAGATATATTTTTGTTCATATGAATGAAAACTGTTATCCACCAAACTAATTGATTGTGGGTGGCTAGTATAAATCTTTTGTGCTCTCTGAATTGGCATGTAGCTCTTAACTCCCTTCAACCTCTTTGTCCATATTTTCCTTTATTAGCTCAGCATGTCAGGTAGACAGACAATACTACTCAAATGTAATTCTTGTCAATCACTGCAGCCCTATCTCTCTGAACCAAAACAGTAGTCTGCTAAGTATTTCAAAGGTCTTGGGTTGGTATTGCAACCCAAAAAAACACAAGCTAAGAATTATGCTCAGTCTAAAGGAGATTAGTTTTAAAAATTCATATGGTAAAATGGTCACCACTCTGAGACTCCTTAGGTTCTGAATGCCACTTGCACAAGAGTCAAGATCTCACCTCTCATGGATTTGTACTAAGATTCAGTGATGCTTGAAAACCTTACTCCCTTTGACTTACCTAGGAATGATATAGGGGTATCGTGCAATGTAGGTTTATGAATCTCAAACTACTACTGTAGGAAAACTACCACAAGTTCATACAGATGCACATCACAACGTTTTCTTAAAAACAGGAGGATTACTTGCAAAATAAAATTTGTCATGTTCCTATTTAAAAATTCTAATTTTTTGATCTAAACAAGGTATGAACAGGCATAGACTGATTATGACTACAAAGAGGCTGAAAAACACTGTTTTAAGGTGTAAGGTGCCTGGCTTCCCTTCAGCATGAAATCTGCAAAACCTGAGGCTTTAACAATTTCACTCCTGATTTGTTAGGAAGAGGTGAGGAAAATGGAAGTGTTAATGTGTCAGCATGGCAACTGGATGAGTGTAAGGAAAGGTGAGAAGAATATAACTGAAAAAGAAAGAGTAGGGAAATAGGAAAAATTGAAAAGATAAAGAAGAGTCAGGAGCAGTCACAAACATAGTCCAGCCCATTTGATTTGCTTGCCAACTTTTTGGATTTAGTTTTTTAGGGACAATTAAAGTAATCCATCCACAAGCACCAAAGAAGCTAGTAAGTAAATGACCATTAAAGAGCACATGTAAATATAGAAACAAATGCAGTGAAGCTCTAAGGAGAATACTTAGGTATTCAATAAAGCTCAAATTAGTTAACAGATGCAAAGGCTGAAGGAAAATTGCTTGTGGTGTTCCATCACATTTAGAAAGCCTTTTAAACTTTCTGCTTGGTGACAAGTTCATCAAAATGCCTTAAAAGTACTTAGACTGTCAAGTTCCACTACCCTTACTTTTTTTTCCAAACTTCCCACTATTTCTGATAGTTGAACATTTTTCCTGGTTTTTTAAACTTTAATATAGTTACTTTATTTCGCACTTTATTGGTATTGTTATATAGCTAAACTGGTCTTTTCCACTTTCTAGAGATCATGCTTTCATATTGCTCTGCTAAACAAACCATAGTTTATTTCCTTTTTGCTCACAACAGGCTGCATATTGACCCTTGCCTGCATCCTTTTTCCTAAACACTGTATTAGAAACAGTCCTACGGTAAAAGAATATAGCATGCTAGCAAAGAATCCTGGGATCTCATCATCCCTTTCCTTGGAAATATATTTTTTCATAACTCTTGACTTGTACATTTTCTGTTATCAACTGTTACACTTAATTCCCCTAATCTTTTGTCAATTCCAACTAAACAATTTTCAGTTAATAACGAATTTTCTTATTACCACTCCCTAAGGATAGGACTAATCAGCTATACTGTTAAATATCATCTCATACCTTGCAGGCTATTTGACAAGGTGACCCAGTTTTTCATCCCTTTTTTAGATGATGCTGAACAACTCTGTTTTATCAGAAGACCTCATTAACTCTCTTCTGCCAACGACTTTAATGAAATTATTAAATTATATAGGTCTAAAGACTGATCTCTGAATCTTGGTAACTTTCCTCCAAACTGATAGTTTTCTTTTAAGAGCAGGCCAGTGCAATTTTCTCTTCAACCACTTTAAGGCCTTTACAAAATATATTCTCAAATAACTGTTTCAAATTATTTTATGATGTGTTATCTTTGCTTAATCCATGAAGGGTGGTTGTGGTTTGTTTTTTTTTAATTCTACCACTTACAGTGAAACTTATTACACAGGTAGTAAAGAAACATGGGGCATTTTTTTCATTACTCAAGGGAAAAGGTTAGATAACCTGGTTTGAAAACATTTGAGTTTCATTTCCATTCTAGTGGAAGCAGTTTTCACATTCTAGGCTTTCTTCCACCACTGTTTAGTTTACCTCCAATTATAAGTTCTATTACCCTATATGAAAATTGAAAACCCAGTTTAAGGGTTCTGCCTAGGCTTCTCCAAATCTCTAGTTTCACAGAATGTTATCTTTGTTTCTTCACCTTTTTTTTTTATTGGTCAAGTTAAAGAACATTGAGATTTTTGGGTTACTTGTTTTACAAAGTTAGACCAAATTTTGAGCAATACTTACTCTTAATTCTTCCATGTATCTAAGAGTTAAAAATTAAGCCCAGAAAACAGAGAAAATCTTTTTGCATTTCTGAAGGCTTTGGCTAGTCCCTGACTTCATTACCACAAGTACTTCAGGCTTTCTCCTTTGTTTAATACAGAAGTTCTACCTATTTTGTACATTTCATCTAATTACTTTCCAGTGTGTTTAATTTCATTCGACTTTATGAAGTTATCCTTTGATGTATGGGTTGTTGTTATTTTACAGCAGACATACCTCCATTTTTTCTTTATTTGCAATGAAACAGTCTTTAATGCCTCTAAATATTTATCAGAGACAAATCTGAAGCCATCAACATTTGTATTTTATGTGAATTTGGAGAAATGTTAGCTATCACATCTGCAGATGTACCTGGCAGTACACTTATTTTTTCATCTTTATGAGATAAATTTAATTCTGACATCATTCCAATAAACTCACAGCTATGAAACCCATGCAACTAATAGCAGAGTGACAGAAGTTTGATCAACATTCAAACCTGGCACAATCCCAACATTTTTTTTTTTAATGAATCTTACCATACACTTCTTGAAGCCTTTCTGGCAGAAAAACCTTTTTGTACCATTCTTGTATCTTTGAAATCTATTGCACCATAAACATTATATCTCTGACTTCAATTGGAAAGCTCTGGCTTTTCCAAGACTACTATCCTACCATGAATTTCTGCTATTTCTTTTATGATCAGACTCAAAAGATTACATACAACCCTTTCGTTTATGCCACCAGCCATCTACTGCAGTCAGTAACAGGTCTTTGTATTTCATCTCCATCTTCAGATGTGCCTTCACCTTTTAAAATCTTTATTTTATGTACCTTCCCTTCACTCTGAGAGCTGAAAGCTACAAATTTTGATGAAATCCTGATCTTGGCAACAATAAATGACAGTGAAGAGTTACCAAACCACCTCATTGACACTTACTCTTCTACAAAAGCTCCATTTCTTTTTCATTAATTCCTAGCTTGCTGATTTTGTGCAATGTTTATACAGCTCATGATCACCAGGCTTATATTCCACTTCCCTGCAAATCTATTTTACTGAGCAACTGCTTCAGAAAACAAGCATTTTCTCACAAGAGTTATAAGATTCAAAATATTTGGAAAAAGCAGAGATGCAAAATACAAACTTCATTGTCTGTCACAGAATTAGAAAAAAAATCTCCTTAGAAACCAGCAGTTTTCTCTAGGGCAGGAGGAAGAAATAGTGCACAGCACACCATCAGGAGACAGTAGCTTTAATAAAAACTCATACTATGGAGAGTACATATAAAGCCATGGTGTTTATGACTTCCATAAGCAGCAAATCAAGATACATATTTTTGTGCTTCCAAAGAATGTGCAGGATGGTGAGTGAGAGAGAATGAGTAGGAGTTTACCAGGGCTGTAGCAGAGAATATGCATCCCCTGATGCAGAGGGGAAAGTGTTGAGGTAGTAAGAAGGGCAATCAGGAAGGTGGGGAAAGCTGGAAGGCTGTTCTTGTTTCACCTCCACAACTTCAGCTGTGGCATAACCATAGTTCCCTGCTCAAGAGTGAGGAATGCCAGGATCAGCTGAGTCGGAATTTGATTTCTCAAATACAAAGGATGTTAAAGCAATGCACTGCTTTAGTATGTATTTTGCACAGAGCACTTCCATGTAAACAGATTTCTGTGCCTGAAATGAGACTTGTGAAAGTCAGTGTGCTTCTGAGAAGATGCAGAGCCTTCCAATGCATAAGAGCCTAAAGATAATATCACACACATGTGATAGTACAACAGCCATATTTTCAACCCGGTATGAAACCACATTTGATTTTGGCAACCACATGAAATTTATCAGCATTTCAAGGATCACGGGCCACCTGCTGTGCTTGCTGGCGATGTAAGGCGCTCGGTCATCAGTAAATATGCAAAGAGTTCTAATAGTAATGCTGTTTTGCAGTTTCAGTTCCTTTTTTGCAACCATAACTCTTTTTGTTTTAAAAACAGCAACAGTACATGGTATGCATTTATTCCCTTAAAAAAGAAAGGTGTGTTTGATTTCACTTAAGTGGAAATTTGTTCCTTAATGGAAAAATTTATCATATTTTAGGCAATATCATCCCAGAGCAATTGCATCTAAGTATACACATTAGACCTTGCAGAATATCCGTGGAAATTACATCTTCTCCCTTGCAGGTATCAGTCACAACAATTCTGGCTGACCCTTTTCCATGTTGCAAGAAGACAAAAAAAGTAGACCTTAAATCACTGCAAGCTTCTCTTTTCCCTAAATGAATGCTCATGCCTGCTCTTTTGATAGTGGTGGTAAAAAAATCTGTGTAGATCTGTATGTATGTATACAGCAGCAGCGACACCCAATGGCTACTCACAGATTTTACTTTCAACAAGGAGCATGAGGTACGTACTCTTCCACTGAATGGCTCAAAGTAGTAGTCCAAAGTGAATTTCACTTCTATGCATTTCTCATCATAACCCTGCTGCAAACATGGTATTTTAAATTAAATCTTTTATTTGGATCAGTCAACAGTAACAGCCAAAATAAAAACAAACTACTAGCAAACAAAAATCGCAGCCTGTTAAATGCTTATACATTGTAAAATATTTCTGCACCTGTAAGACATTTTAAAACACAGAGTGTAATGGGGAAGAAAGACTAAGAGTACTTTAAAATGGTTGTTTCAAATGAAAATAAAAATTCCAGGCATCATATGAAGTACCTTATTAAAAGTTAATCAGTTAACAGTTACTGCTCTGAGTGACTCATAATTGTCTTTCTTTAAAAGAATCTGTTAGTTGTGATAAAACAATGTAAACATCATGAATATTTAAAGTTTTGAGCTTTCAACTAAAACAAGCTACTCTCAACCCTAGTGATAAGGATGCTGACCCTGACCAATAAACTAAACATAAATCATTGAGGTTTACCCTCCATCTCTCATCTGCTGATTAATTTTGCCAAACAAGATGCACCCAGTAAAAGACATTTCATGTTAGTGAAATGGTCAGTAACAGACCAAATTGAAGCTGGCTCTGTAACACCTGGTCAAGATTAATACTGAAGCTGGAAAGAAGAAAGACAACTATTTCTGATACCAGAGGACTGAAATTTGCAGGAATTTCACACCACTAAAGCATCAGGGAACTAAAGCATCAAAAACATTTTCACAATCAACCAGGTGCAGCAAATTCCTTCAGGACAGATTCTGTCCTTTGTAAATTGTTTGCACCAGTTTGGGAAACACTGAAGACCTACAGGGAGGATTTATTCCCTTACCTTTGCTAGCATGTCCTGGAGGCCAGCTTAACTCCCACACAGCAAACTGCACAAAGCCATGAGGTTACACAACCCTAAGGTAGATAGAGCCGAGCTTGTCTCTTTCTTTACCCTCATGGGTGCCTAGTGAAGGTATTACTACCACCTCTGTGAGGTGCTGTTCTGTACTTGTTGATAAACCTTTTAAATTCAAGACAGATCAAACATTTCTGTAGCTGATTTTTATTCTAGGTACTCTCATGAGATGACAGATACAAGGCTAAACTAGTGTTTTTTCCTCTTGCCCCATAACATTATAATTTTGTTGTCTTGTAAAATTGTATTGCCTTGTTTTTCTCACATCTTTACAAGAAGATAATAGTATAAAGACCTACAACAACCCCTCAACCAAACGAATACCCCCTTTAGAGAAATTTTGTACAAATCTGATTACCAATATTCTCAAATGGCAGAAATTATAAAAGTGACAAAAATACATACACAATATATGATGTCACATGTGCAAATGAAGTCTAAATCAATTTTAAGAAAATGTGGTTTAGTAGGAAGAGTAATTGTATTGTGACCTTTTCCAGCATCCTTCATCCTCTCAAAAGTAAATAGTGCCAAATCTTTCAGCACCTCAGAAAAAATTCTTCTGGATTTTTGTTCAATTGCTTACTACATTAGTAGTTTTCTGCTCCATAAATTAGAGAAAGATGAATTCAGTGGATCAGCTGTTGGGAGGATAAGGAATTGGTTTGGTGGTCACATCCAGAAGGTACATGACCAAGAGCTGGTGCTGCACCTGGGCCGGGGCAGCCCCCAGTGCCAGCCCAGGCTGGGGATGAACAGACCCAGAGCAGCCCTGCCCAGGACTTGGGGGTGCTGGGGCTGAGGGCTGGACATGAGCCAGCCATGGGCACTCCCAGCCCAGAAAGCCAAGGGTGTCCTGGGCTGCATCCAAAGCCCCGTGGGCAGCAGGGGAGGGAGGGGATTGTGCCCCTCTGCCCCACTCTGGTGAGAGCTCACCTGCAGAGCTGCCTCCAGCCCTGGGGTCCCAGCACTGGAGGGACATGGAGCTGTTGGAAGAGAGTCCAGAGGAGGGACACCAAGGTGATCAGAGGGATGGAGCACCTCTGCTATGGGGAAAGGCTGAGAGAATTGGGATTGTTCACCCTGGAGAACAGAAGGCTTCTGGGTGATCCAGTTGTGGCCTTCAAGTACCTAAAGGGAGCCCCCATAACAGAAAGGGACTTTTTACAAGAGTATGTAGTGATAGGACAGGGAGGAATGGCTTCTTTCCTGGGGTGATTTTATGATGATCCTCTATTCAATCCTCTAATCGTCTCCTCTATGGCCAGAAATGGTTGCTGTAGTCTGGGTGAAGGGTGGGGTCCTCAGGGCTTTCACATTAGCTTAGGCAAGAAGGGTTTTTTAATTTTTCCATGGCCTTGGAGACAGAAGTTCTCCAGTGGGTTTTGCTTCTTCTTGAACTGTTCAGCTTGGTTTTGGTCTGACATGAGAGACGAGAAATCAATGGGAGAAGCATCAGCCGTGGACTGGCAGGGACCCAACAGGGAGCTTCGTCTGGGGCCATATAGTAACGTCCAGGGAGCTGCTTCACCGGCTAGCTCGCTCCCTGGCCCCTATGTAAGAGAGGCTTGGTGGGTCTGAACCTCAGGCTGAAGCATGGTTGATGGCGTGGAAGGAAGAGTGGACTCTGCTTGGGTTTCACCTGGCTCTATTCCACCCAGTTACCTCCATGTGCAGATGGGCAGAGCAGAGAGGGAGAGCCCCAGAGCGAGAGTGCCGGCAGCCCCTCTGTCCCCACCTTAAGTACAGGGGGTGTACCTTGAGCAGGGGAGAACTTCGCACCAATCCCAGGGGAGGGGGGGTGTGACCCAGAATGGGGGAACTTAACACAACAGTGAAAGAAGATGGTACCAGGGTAAATCAAAGGGCTTTTTCCCCAGAATCTTCCAGATCTTACCAGGTGATTGACAAGGTCTATCACAAGGGAAACACCATCGGGGTTTGGGAATGGGGGTGTAGGAACAAACCATTACAAACATATAACAAAATATACAGAACATTAGAAAATCCAAAATGCGCACCGCTACAGGGCCCAGAACTGAGAACAGGCCGACCGGGTGAAAGGAAGGACCCTGCATCCATCAGCTTCATCTTCTGTGAGGAGGAGACCATCAGAGGCTTACCAGGTTCCCATCTGGTTTTTTTTTCCCAGGCTGCTGCATGAGCTTCTTTTCTTTCCCTGATACAAAAGCTGGAGTTATTTAGGTGCTCCCTGCCGTGTGGCCAGCCATTTTTTAATTTCTCTGATATTTCTGGGTTTTTTGGTCTGGTGTGGGGGAGTGTATGTGTGTGAGGGCTAAGGTTCTGACAATTCAATATCTAGCATTTATTAATTTTTTTCCCATGTATTGTGGACACTCAGTTTGTCAATCAACGGTTGGGATTTTTATGCTTTCATCCACTAGTATTCATTTTCACATTGGCAAAAAGGGATTATTGGAACCACTTTTTTTGTTAGCAGAAACACTAATTCCAGAGTGTTCTTCTCCTCAACTTGTCTCTAAACTGAGATAGCTTTGAACTGAAAGTGAGAAAGTTTAGATTAGATAATGGGGAGAAATTTTTTACTGTGAGGGCAGTGAGGCACTGGCACAGGTTACCCAGAGAAGCTGTGGCTGCTCCATCTCTGGAAGTGTTTGAGATCACATTGGATGAGGCTATAAGCAATCTGGTCATATGGAAGGTGTCCCTTTGCCTGGCAGTGGGTTGGAATGAGATGAGCTTTAAGGTTCACTCCTACCCACGCTATTCTATGATTCTATAATTAGTAAAGTCATTGAAAAGAAAAAACAAGTGGAATTTCTCTCAACTGATCCCAGAATAAATATACTAAATATAAATATATTCATAGTTTTCGTAAATGTAGTAAACGTGGTACTTGATGTCATGATGTCAACAACTGTAACATAAAGGCCTTCGGCATTGTAAATACATACAAAATATTGTAAAAGTTTTGCATTTTATATTAATTCACTGTGGGTTTAAATTTTTTTCTCCTATTTTATTGATTATAAGATGCAGTACGTATAGCTAAGTAAGTTGTTTATAGTCAAGAAATGAGCCAAGGCTAATATATGTATTTTGACTATGAGTTCAGAGTACTAATAAGCCCTTAACCGGGACTTGAATAAGTCACAATTAGGTCTAGGACTGGAATGCTGGTTCATTCACTATGGTGCAAGACATGAAGAATATACATTTCCATACAAGTACTTTGCTGTGGGAGGTGCATTACTGGAGGCAGGCAAAGTCAATAACTCTGAAGGCTACACTAAGTTAACTACGTCATGTTTCACTATGGGGAATTGCACGCGTTTCTTTTAAACAGCTATCTCAGACAAAATTAAGCACAAAAGAAGCCAATATTATATCTGAGATCCATTTATGGATGAGAGAAACTATGTGTCCCAATCAGAAGAGGACAGAAAAAGTGGAAGTGAAGGAGGGAAAGTGATAATGAGAGGGAGAGAGAGACAGCGACAGTGACAGATCCAGACACACAGACACAGACACACAGACACAGACAGACACACACAGACACACAGACACACACACACACACACACACAGACACAGACAGACACACACAGACACACAGACACACACACACACACGGACACACACACACACGGACATGCACACACACACGGACACACAGACACACAGACACACAGACACACA
>QVAJ01000749.1:0-20057 GCA_003546035.1 Mixornis gularis | reverse complement strand
CGAGGACGGGGTCGCGGGGGGCTGCTGCGGGAGCGGAGACGGGGCGAAAGCGCGGTCAGAAGGCAGGGACAGGCGGGGCAGGCAGGCAGGAATGAACGGAGCCGGGTAGAGCGCAGGGAGAAGGACCTCAGGCAGGAGGACAGGAGCAGCTAACAATCAATCAGCCAACGAGCTAGGCCAGTTGTAACGCAGTGAATTGCTTTTATATCCCAGTGCTTGTCCCATGGTCCCATCCCTTGAGGACGACCGTGGGTTAGCCAGGGACGTCTTCACCGGGCAGCAGGGGTGTCCTGTCTTCTACGGGCAGTGTTTTTCAGCCCACTGGTGGAAGTTGTCTCTCCCTGTATTGGCTGTCAGGTAGTCTCCCCAGAGATAGACCTTCTCTCCGCTTTGTGAAAGGGGGTGCCTGCTAGGCACTATAATGTTGGTGAGTGCTAGGGCACCCTCTGCATGAATGTGTTAAGACTGCCAGCATTTGTACAGCCTCTCTGGTAACTTTCCACCCGATGCAAAAAATGGATTTCCAACCCATGGTTCGAGAAATTAAACTCAACAATACTGAGGCATAAATAAAAATTAAATTGGTTCCTTTCACTGTAGCACAGGCATCACATCAACAGGAAGAAAGTATAATCAGTGAATTAACACCGAATGAAACTTACGCCAGTAATATTAATTTATTGTTAAAAACTTCCCAGAAGAGCATCAACTAAATGAAGTTTTGTTTATCCAAAAGAGATTTCAAAAGTCACAGAAGTATGTTTCATTGAATCTCATTCTTGGCAGTAAACCTATGTGTCAAAATCACCTTCAAATACTAGTATCTTTGTGCTGTATTACAAAGTAAGTTTATGTTTTTAACACCCATAATTGGGATATTCCAGAATTCAGAGTATTTGCTTGCTGGTGCATGGGTGTTTTTTTTCTACTCTGCCATTGGTACTTGCAAATATGATGTTCATAGGCCCTGAAATGGTAGCTAGAGAAGTTCAGAGGACAACCACATCTGTTAAGGGGAAAGACTTAAGAAATGTAGATTCCATCAACCTAGAAAAGAGATAACTCATGATGGTTAAAACAGCTTCATAAAACCAGAAATGGCATTTGGAAAGTGAATAACAAATGGCTGTTTGCTGTTTCTATGGATTATCCATCTTTTATTTTTGAAAATAATGAAAAATGTTTGGAGTTTAAATCACAAGATGCATGAGCTTTGTTTCCACTGATGTTAGTAATTTTTCAGCTACAGAGTCTGTGGAACACAAACCATAAACAGTAGGGCATGTGTTTTGTGTGTTGCAGCTGCCACAGTGCTGAGCATGAGTGAAAGTCAAAAAGGACAAGCTTACACTCCAAATATAATAAAAAGTATGACCAAGAGGTTAATGAGAAACTTCAGAAAGTCAAGGTGTGATAAATATATAATAGAGTTTACACTAATTGCACACTTGATTTATGTACTAAATTGGTACATTACCTGCTTGTAAAGAACATAGAATGAAAAATACGATAGGTTTGCATGGTACTTTTTGAAAGTAGGAGGTAGATATATAACAAGTTTAGGTTACTAGCGATGAGACTTTCTGATGATTAACTTTTTTCTGCTGTCCTTCCACAGGCTAATTAGGAAACAATTATTGCAAATCAAAATTTTCAAAACAGACTTTAGACTGTCATCTCAAACTGCAGTCCTGCTGCTGATACAGAAAACATCCTTTTCTTCATCTTTTATTACGGTAATAGGTCTAGACAAAAGACAGCCTGTTTTCTTTCAGAAAATAAAATGGCAGCAAAATGGAGCTCTGTGACGCAGCAAATATTTACAAGCCTTCTCCAAGTCACAGACACTCTTCTCTCACAAAGTGAGTCAGGCTACCAAAGAACATACCTGATGATAATTAAAAAATGACAGTCCTACTAATAAAGACATATTTGATATGAATGGGCAACTTTCACCTCCAATGTGCTCAGACAGTTCACCCTTTCTTGAAGACAATGTAGTGTCTTAGCCCCAGTGAAAAGGTAGATGAAGCTTAAAGCTTTCATAGTTTTAGACAACTGGGTCTACCATCAATATGCCTTCACCGGGGGAAAAATATGTGTACATATATATTTTAATCCTAAAATATCCCATTTTTTTAGCAAACTTGCCTGAAAAAACAGGGCATTTTTAAAGTTGTAACATCAGAACTACAAGGTATTGTGAGGACACCTGTCTGTACAGTTGAACAGCATTTTCCCACCATAGATGTTTTCCAAGCAATATTCTCATATTCTTTCAATGGTCCTTTGTCAGTATCAGGAAAAATTGAATCACAAGGCAGAGGTTCAGCTCTAGATCAGACAAAACTCCATGCCCAGTAAATACGGTCCAGAAGGTCTGCACATACAGTAAAGCAATGTGATCTTACTTCTCCAGAATCAGCTTAATCAACACCAGCAACACTCAAGTGCTGGCAGACCAGAACCTCGGATCTCAGGATTATCTTCTGCTAGCTGTTCCTGAGCTGTACACACTGAATCTTGGGCACTTCAGAGCCCAGCCCCTAGCAGTCCCTAGGAAGGATGTGAAAACACCTCATGATGAAGAGATTACAGGGCAAGACTGATGAAGAGGATACAGTGATGCAGGGCAAGACTCAAAGACTCGAGAGTTACCAAGTGGCCAGGGATTTATCAGAGCTTTCCCCTAGAAGCGAGTATATGTCACTCTTGCCAGCATTTATCAGAATATTTCTGGATACTGAAGGACAGTTTATTTTAATAAAAACAAACAAACAAACAAACCCCAAAAAAACAACCAAGCCAAAAGATAAAAACCAAAACCACATCTTAAAAAAACCCAAAAAGGAACCACAAACACAAAAAACATACCAAAAAACCAAACAAAAAAACCCCTGAACACTCACACAAAAACCCCCTAACCAAACGACCCCCCCCCCCACCATACTCCGTAAAACATTCAAATAAAGCAAAACCTGGTGACAGAATGTGTGGGGAGGGAGGAGGGAGGGTCTTGGTTTTTTCCTGTTTCATAACCCCTGGCACTGATGCGATGATCTCCATTGATCTGCTGACTTCAGATCTTGGCTCCTTGTTCTTTACAAACACAGTGAAAAGACATCACTGCTTCTTCACAGAATGCTTAAAGAAATTTATATTGAATGAGGCTGAGAATCTGGTGCATGAATTCAGCCATGCAAACCATTATTAATACAAAGAAGTTATTGTGGTTCTGTTACCGTTTTACAAAAGAAACCTATACTCACAGCTGTGACCTGCCAGCTGTAACATCTGTAACCTGTAGACTTCTAACTTGATCTGTAACCTATAGACTTCTAACTTGAATGATGAAATAATTGATTTTCAGATGGTAGTGGGCCCTTTAAAAATCCATAAAATGCAAAACTAATTCATGTTACAACCTAACTATTTGTATATTATTTGACATATATTATAGCCAACTGCTTTTAAAATGTGCTAAGTACTTACGCTGTAAAGTTTATAGAGGACTTCAGTTAAGTTGTAATTAGGAGCACTATAACAGCTGTATCTTGAGATGGCCTGAATAAACTGCTTGGAGCTGAGCCAGCTGCCAGCTTGCAGTGCTATCTATTAGAGCTAGCTTCATTATTGCATTTCTGCTTTACTGCCATGGTAGAGAATGCAGAACTCACAAGACCCATATTTTCATTCAACTAACTGTGCAATCCATCTTCACTAGAGACCCACCTGTGCTTTAAACTAAATTTTATGAGACCGTAGAATCATTTAAGTTGCACAAGACCTTTAAATGATCAGGTTGAATTGGTAACCCAGTACCACTGTGTTCATCACTAAATATGACCAGGTGCCACATCTACAGACTTTTTTAACACTTCCCAGGATGGTGATTCCACCACTTCCCTAAGCAGCCTGTTCCAATTCCTGACCATCCTTTCAGTGAAGAAACTTCTCCTGGCTTGTAATCTATACATCCTCTGACACAAGGCCATTTCTTCTTGTAATGGAATGCTCTTTTTGAGTAAATGCTTAAAAATATATTTGTTGTGTTCATAAATACCATTGGATTTTGCTTATCAAAAATAAAAAAACTTAATAAATGTTCGGACAAATTTTCCATAGTTTTCTATTAGTGTTTCTCCCAACATTTGCTGTATTATTTAAATTACAAGGTCTTTGGATCATTTCAGGTCAGTAAATTAAACCATTGCTAACAAAAGAGTGTTCAGACTATGCTTAAGCTCTGTTTCAGCATCATTTATTCTTGAGGGCAATTCAGTGTTTTTAATTCAGTGGTTTTATGGTCTCTGGATATGATGGACATGTCAGCTTGCTAGATTTTGCAGTGCATTACTTAATAATATATAATTCTATACAGCAATGATAATAGTATAAACCCTTTTGCTGGGAAGTTTACACACATAAAAACCATGCATCATTACCCTTTTTAAAATTAATTTACTTCTGTGCATTTGTACAAGACTTCAGCCCATAAATCTAGTCTTAGTTTGATGCCGAATTGGTTGTTGCCTTTTTTGTTTTTATATATTCCCTATATTCTTTACACATACACTTGTAGCTGTGTGGCCTATTGCTGTATTCATAGCTAGCCCCAGTACTTTTCCCTAGCTTCTCCCTACCCTGATTGGCAGAAGGACAAAACACAGTCTGGAGGCTCCAAGCTGGGGGTCCAAGGCCCCTATCCTGTCGGGGTTCTTCCTGGAAGCGGAAGTTGAAAACAGCTCTTCAAGACACATATTCATAAACAAAGTTTAGTTCCTGTCGAGGGGGGAGGATTTAGAAGAGGGTTGAACTGGGAGAGAGTTACCATACCACTTATGTTTCTAATTGAGGATTTTTGTCAGTTATGCTAATTTGCTAAATTTATAAAACTGTATTGGCCCTGTTTGGGGGTGGGCATTTTCCATATCTGCCCCTTGAGGGCCTCCAATAAAGACCAGCCTTAATGTTAGCTCCTATATTAATATTATTTTGAAAGCGTGTTGTTTCATTTCTAGGTTCTTTAAGGCATGAAGTTACTCTAAAAAGCCACTCCCTCAATAGTCTGCAAAAACTATTTCAGCATGTAAATTATGGCTAAACCATAAATGTGGATGTTCATTCTTTACTGGTACTGCCTGAAAATGAAAACTTCATCATAAAATTTTCCCTTTTAGAGAGAGCCAAGACAATTGTGGCATAGCTTTTTTTTTCCAGAACAGACATGCAGTCACTCTGCTGCTATGGACTGAATATGAAGAATGGAAATCCAGGCTACTCTACAATTATTTTTTCCTAAATAAAAAGGACTAGAGAATAAGTTTCATTTATTTAGGAGTGAATAAAGGAATTTTATTTTAATTTTCTATGGAAATATCACTCTGTTATATCACAATATAACAGATGAACATCTAAAGTCTTATAACACCGGAAGGATAAAGAGTTTAAAAACTAAAACTAATTTTCTTATTAAAATCAAAGGCAGATGAACAAAGGTAAAAAATGCTGATACTTCTCTGCCTGAGAGCAAGAAAAAATTTATAGATTATGCAGTTTTACTCTCAACAGAACCAATGTTTTCTTTTCCCAGTGAGTGAACACTACCTAGAAAATGAAGATTTAAAATTGCCAAAGAAACAAAACTCCAAAGGATAAAAAGTCAGTCAGGTTTCATTATCGTGTTCTAAAATACAATTTCAAATAGACTTCAAAGATAGATTGCTTTACCAATACAGGCACCTAAGGTAATAGCCTGATGCTTTCCAGAAAAGCAATAAAACATGGGAAAATTTTGTCAGAACTTTGCATCAGAACTTTGTTTAATTATAATTTAATATAATGCAATTATAATAATACAAGCTGCATTTGTATTTATAATAATAAAAGGCAGAGAAGCAAATGGGCAGGCAAACCCTTCTCCTGTTGGATGTTCATAGACTCATAGGATGGTTTGGGTTTGGAGACCTTAAATAATATCTTGCTCTTACCCACTGCCACTGCCACTAGACCAGATTGCTCAGAGCACCATTCAGCTCAGCTTTGAGTACTTCCAGGGATGGGACAGCCACCACTTCTCTGGGAAACCTGTGCCAGGACCTCATCACCCTCACGGGGAACAATTTCTTCCCAGTATCTAAAGCTACCTATTTCAGTTTAAAGCCATTTCCACTTGTCTTGTCACTACATACTCCCATAAAAAGCCCCTCTCCATGTTTCCTGTAGGCTTCTGTCATGTATTGCAAGGCTGCAATTAGGTCATCCAGAAGCGTTCTCCAGGCTGAACATTGCAATTCTCTCAGCCTTTCCTCTTAGGAGAGGAGCTCCATCCTTCTAATTGCCTTGATGTCCCTCCTCTGGACTCTCTCCAACAGCTCCATGTCCTTCCAGTGCTGGGACCCCAGGGCTGGAGGCAGCTCTGCAGGTGGGCTCTCACCAGAGCGGGGCAGAGGGGCACAATCCCCTCCCTCCCCTGCTGCCCACGGGGCTTTGGATGCAGCCCAGGACACCCTTGGCTTTCTGGGCTGGGAGTGCCCATGGCTGGCTCATGTCCAGCCCTCAGCCCCAGCACCCCCAAGTCCTTCTGGGCAGGGCTGCTCTGGGTCTGTTCATCCCCAGCCTGGGCTGGCACTGGGGGTTTTCTGATCCATGTGCAGCACTAGCCCTTGGTCTTGTTTAACCCCATGAGATTCAAGGAAAAAATAAAGTGGTATATCTACCTTACAAAACTCTGCCCAATAGCTTATCCTAACCACAGGGAATATCCTCCTCCAGCTCAGATGGTAAACATGTCATAGTTGGCAAGAGCTGCTTTGCAAGATACATTTATAGATATTAATAGCTATGTAATACAAACACAAATAGAAAGCAAAACTTATCAGCCTGTTAAAATTGTGCATGACGTAGTAATATTCTGTATTATTAAACTTTTCCCAAAAATGCTACTTATTACTTTCTCATAGAACATACCAGCTCTCCTTGATGCACTCTGTTCTTTGGAAGACAGGCTCTCTGAGTAGATATGTGCTCCAGCACTGCAGTTGCAGTCCAAAAAACTGAAAACAGACTTAATTTTCTTACACCATAAGAAAGTACTTGTATTTCAATAATTATTCCAAAATCTTAGAAATTGTTCTTTGAAATGTTATTGATAGAAAAAAGAGAATGTTGTGAAGAAGCTTAAGTTTAATTTTTGATGTGTAAAGCCATGTACAAGATACATACAATAACTTAATGCACTATATGTAAAAAACCAAAGCTCTGTGAATATAACACATTTGAAATGTATCTGTGGTCACATTACAGAAATAATATTTTTCCGTACAATCCAGGGTACAACAATCTGAGCTTATATAGTGTACAAAAATTACTTATTTTACTACTGGAAGTATCTCCAGTAGTGCCATTTTACTGTTTACTTATTAAATTCCATGCTATGTAGTAAAATTAAGCACCAGTTCTAGTGGATAAACCCCACTGTACTGCAAGTAGGTTTGGAGAATTAACAGTTCATTGCTGAGTTTTTATTATCGTCTTAGAGTCTTATCTCCACAAGTCTTGCATACTTAGTGTGAACATGAAACTAGCAAAGTTTATAGAATATGTAAAATATAAAACATAATATGGTCATTATGTTTTATTAAAATTAATTTAAAAATAGGTAAAAATAAATCTAAACAGGAAACACAAACTCGAGAACTGAGGTCAGATAATCTGACAGGCAATAATTAACATTTTATCCCTTAAAAGGATATAAAGGTCAGTCTCAATTACCTCAATGCCAGGGAAGGCTATGGAGATTATCTCAAGTGCTATCTTACAGTGCATAGAGAATAGCCAGGGGATCAGGATTTGTGAAAGGCACATCCTGTTTGATCAGCCTGTTCCTATGACAAGAGGACCCATTTGGGGTATGAGGGAAAGGCTGCGGGTGTTGTTTGCCTGGACTTTAGTAAAGTCTTTGACGCTGATCAGAACAGTAAAAAAAACCCAAACACTTTAAAGTATACATATATATGTCTGGGTCCTGGCTGATGGCAAGTTGAACATGAGCCAGCAGTGCCCTGGCAGCCTGGAGGGCCAACTGTCGTGGGGTACATTGGGCCCAGCATTACCTGCCAGGTGAGGGAGGGGATTGTCCCACTCTGCTCTGAGCTGGGGCAGCCTCACCTTGAGTGCTGGGGGCAGTCTTGGGTGCCACAATATGAGATGTACATCAAACTACCAGAGTGTGCCCAGAGGAGGGAGATCAAGATGGCAAAAGGTATTAGAGGCAGAGCTTACAAGGATGAAATCACTTGCTTTTTTCATCCTGGAGAAGAGAAGGCTGAGGGTGACCCCACCACAGACTGCATGGTAGAGGTACTGGTATCCTCTCTCTGGGAGCACACAAGGAAAGGGAATGAAGCTGCATCAGAGGAAGTTTAGATTAGATGTTGGGAAATGGTTCTTCACTGAGACAGTGATAGGCCACTGGAACAGACTTCTTACTAAAGTGGTCATGGCATCAAACCTATAAGAGCTAGAGTGTCTGGATGATGGCCTTAGTCATATGGTGCAGTTTTAGGTAGTCCTGTGAGGAGCAGGGAATGCACTGAGTGATTCTTATGGGCCCCTTCCAATGTAAGATGTTCCATGACTCTCTCTACATATAATGTAGAGAGATTACTAACTATTACTACAATTTTCTAATATTGAAAATGTTTTATATAAACCCCTATCAGAAAACCCCATGAGAGTAAAACTGTTAGAGACACGTGGTAGAAGTAGCAACTGACACAAAAATAATTTAGTTTGAAGCAAAATAAAATGACACAGTTAGAGCAAAGAAAAAGGTACTTAGAGACACATATATGAAATAATGAATTTTTTTTAAAAAAAGTGGATGAGGTGAAGCATTCTGTTCTATCAGTCATAACATGATAAGAAAGCAACATTATCTGAAACTCAAGAGTGGTGACTAGAGAATTCATTACCAAAACAGAGGAACCACCCTAGTGACATTCAAAATAAACTAGGTACTAATACTGAATCATAAATTTATTTAGATTGGAAAAAACCTCTAGGATCCTCAGCTTCAACCATTCAGTAACAAGTCCACCAGTAAATTATGTCCCTAGATGCCACATCTACATGTCTTTTCAATAAACACAGGGATAAAAAAATCCCTCAGTCAGAAAATTGCCAGAGTCTGGAATGGTTGATGGGAAGCATTACTGTTTAGTGTACTGTGTTTTTCCATTTCTGTTGATCCTGTCTAGATTTCCACTCTTGAACCATAACAGAACAAAGGAGAGGGAACACAGCTGGTCCTAGAAGGGCTGTCTAAAAAGTAATTTTTGTGTTCTGTTGGATACAGACAGAATAAGGCAATTAATGATATTTCTTCATCATAGCAGTAAAATAAATGTCTTTGAAAAGAGTTGTAATACCCACTGTATATTCTCTTTATCTTTCCTTCAAATAGCACAGTATGGTACATTTTGGTACAATGGGATGAAGTGTCACCAGGTGGGGTCCAGGTACAACATATAGGTAAATCCCTAAATGTCCCACTCCGACCTTTCAGGTCCATTCTGTGACTTTTTGCCTTGTTTTCCTTTGAATGTGTGCTATTGAATGAAAGCCCACAAAAGTGTCTCTTGTGACTGTCTAAATTTCTGTCTCTTTATCTATGGCAGCAGAGAAGTCCATTGACTCACTTTATTGTTCTGAAGCTGTCCTTCAGCAAGAATATGCCTTTCTTTATCAATATTTTGTTTAGTAGTCCAACCGATTTTTGACATTTTAGCAAAAAAAGACTAATTCCACCTCATTCTTTCTAGATTTATCTTTGCTATTTTAACACCAAATACTACTTGAACACAGTGTTCATCTTCAACCCCAAATAGCAGAAGCAGACCAGACTGAAGAGACCTTCTCTTAATTTGAAGCAACTCCCTTGACCAGGACTTCTTAGATCTCATAGTAAAAGAAAAACAATTGCTTTAACTTTACCTCCCTCCTAGCCAGGGCAGAAGTGCTTAAAAATACCTTTTCCTCTTTTACATATCACACTAGCATAGAATTCCTACTGCAGAGCTGTCATTCACTGTATTTTGTTTGTCAGAAACCATCACTTGTTTGGGTCACCTATGAAGATTAAGTGAGAAGAATGTACATTTTTGCCATGGAATTTTCAAAATTTACATAAGAAATCTGAAATATGGAAGCTGTTTTCATCAGGAATGCTGCTACAAGTAGACTTATTTGTTATGGGGCAGGAATACTACCTCTTGTCTAGTAGGAAGAGAAGGGCCTAGGATTTTAAAATCATAATTATGAAAAAAAAAAGGATAAAAACAGGGCGACTTTCTAGAGCATTTGTAAATTTCAGACTCAGGAGCTAGAAATGCTACAGGTTAAAAATAAAACAAACAGACAAACAAAAATAATAATAAAAAAGGCATAAAAATGATCTCTCACACTGAATTGAAAGACATAGTTTCCCTAGGAGATATTCAGGATCTCCTCCTACATATGAGGAGCACAGACTGCAAGTTGCTCAGAGAACTAGTTGGTCAGGTCCCTAAGAAAATGCTTCAGGAGGTGCTGGGGCCCATCACTGCTGGTCACTTTTTAAGCACCACCTTCTATTAACACAGGATTTGGCAATTCCAACATGCTGGAAGCTTGGCTGAGGAGGGCTCTTTGGAGCTAAGGTGACAAAAAGGAAAGTGAAAGCTAGGTTGGATGACATGGGAGGAATACAGAGATGCTGCTCACCACTATAGCAAAAAAGTTGTGTATTCAAAGCTCAGTTGGAGTTGAAGCTGGTTAGAGCTGTGGCAACAATAAAAAGAGCTTTTAAAAACATGCTAACAGTAAAGGCAGTGTAGAAATAACTATTAGAAATAACATTGGCCAATCACATCATGGGTAGGGTCATCTCATTCAACAGGGACATACACAAAGCAGAGATTTTTAAAGCTTTTTTTGCTCTGGAACCAAGGGAATTACACAGAGTTGTCTCAAGGGAGGGTTAAGCTGTGCAGGGCCAGGAGTTGGATTCAATGATCCTTGTGAAGCAATTCCAGTTCAGTATATTCTGTGATTCTGTGATTCTATGAAAATCACAGTCAAGAATTAAGGATTAAGCAAAGATGATGATTAATATGAGAATGATAGATGAGTAAGTTTACCTCTTGAATCAGTGAGATAATGCTCATCAGACTTCCTACCCTCAGAGGCAGGGTGGATATCATTCCACTAATGTGTAATACTGAACTCACACTAAATCCACCAAATACTATCAGAAGATCATTCCTTCATTCTCCTTCTTACTAAAACCCCTTGCCCACTAATTTTTTTAGAACTGCAACAACCACTTATTTTTGCCAGCATAATATTTTGGTCAGGAAATCAAGCTGGAAAGATGACCAAGTTAAAGCTATATCTGAGAGGCAAGCTTTGAAGAATGTGATGACTGCAGGCTGAAGTTACTGAAAAACTGCAGTCGTGTCCTGTATGTCCTGTGTGGGCTGTTCTGCTCTCATTCGGAACCTTAAACAAAAAATAGATATGGAATGCCAAGACATCATTTTCACAGAAACACTTTTCCAACTTTGTTTTACATGGTTGTTTTACAGCCATGTTTTAGAATCTTGTTTATTGTCTATTTCATTATGAGTTACTGTATGTATTGTATTTTCTCCTACTAGTAAAGTTGCTTCCCCATTTATGGATTACGAAGAGAAAAAAAGTAAGAAGGGAGGTTTGCAGCAAATAGTGCATCAGCCTTTTCTGTTCAGCACAGTGTATGGAACCATTCATTATTTGCTGCTCATGGAAATTGCAGATACCAGGACTGTCTGTGCCAGGTGCTTCCTGTATACTGAGCTGTGCAGTCACATTGACATGGTGGTGAACTTGGATTACAATATCTTTTCTTTCAGCACTAATTATCAATTTTGTGGTATTATCGCATTCATGTCAGATGTATTTTTTGTTAAACAGAGCAAGAAGAACAGATTTGACTTCCAGCTGCTTGCTACACACCATGACGATGCATTCATTAAATCTTTTGTTAGGACCATGAGCTGGAAGGTAGGATGTGTATTCTGACTCCAGTTAGCACAGAAATATTACTCGTTCAAATAATAGTTCAAACTAATAAGATTTACCTGGAGACACATCTTTAAGCATCAGTAGAAGCTTACAAACAGAAACTGAAGCTATGCCCTAGACTTTGGGTGTTTCCTGAGATAGACAGCAACTACTTGGGGATGTACATGTTCTAAAATCTGGACTTCTGTCCCAAACACAACTTTCTTTCTGTGGGTCCTACCTCTGTCTCACTGTTATCAGCCTTGTGATGACATTGCAATCTTCTGAGACTAAGTGTTGCTCCCCCTGTGTTCTCAATGCCTTTACAGAACAGGAAGATGTATTTCTGAATTACACCATTATGGCATTAGAAAAGCTGAACTAGTGTTTTTATTATTTTCCTTTAACTAAAGTGAGTATCTTCATCAGCAAGCCTTTTTGTAGATGTGATATCTACAGCTGGCATGAAAGCATGAAATTAAAACAGACCATCACTGAGCGAAGACAAACACTGGCCCATGGCTGCCTCCATCATGTTGGAAGCCCAGATAGTATTTCCATAAGCAAAACATGAAATGCTTGAGTGAGTTGCACTAAAGAATGAAGAAAAGAATCCTCAATCAAAACACACAAATCTCTCCTCTAACTTTGTCTTGTAATGTGGAAACATAGCGTTATGTACTGTGAAATGTAGATGCTATAAACTTGTCTGTGATGAAAGTATAAAATTATGCCTCAATGGATCACTTAAATCAGCCAGGAATTAGGGTGGTCATTAGTGAAGATTGGAAAAAAAAAAAAGACAACCAAGACCATATCCTTTTCTTTAACCTCAGTCTGCAATCAATCATGTTGTTTCACAGGAAAACACAGGACCAAGCAAAAACGAAAATACTTCCAGTTGTACCCAGAGGTTTTTCCAACCTTTCCAAAAAAATTGATAATCAAAATAAATTTGAATACATTTGCAGTATTCTGAAGATAAAACCATGATAATATGAAAGTAATGAAAGGGAAGAACTAAGTGAGGGGGGAAAAGAAAGAACAAACAGGATTTCAGCCTAAAGGATGAAATGGCTCATCTCACTATTTTGAGCACGACAGGAACAGATACAGATTTGTGTTTTCTTGTCCTTGTTTTGGGACTTCAACAATAATTTTAATGGAATTCAACTCTGAATACAAGAACATATAGCAGCCTATAAAAGGGTGTTTGTAGCTTGTCCCCAGCAGATTTTTTTAATATATTTTGCATGTGTTTCTAGTGTTCAAACTCATGTTTTTATAAGAGCTACATTTTTAGAAAACACGAGTTTGCTATCTTTTGTCCCAAGACTTGAAACAGGCTAACAAGTTACCTGACATTCTGCAAGATTTACCACCCTCTCTGAAATTAACTCCAATACTATGTAAAAACCAAAAAGAACAACAACAAAACCAACAGAAAAATGAACAAAAAAACCAACCAACCAAAAAACACCAAAACAACACCCCCCAATATGGCATAGAACTTCTGTTACTTAAATTTCTGTACTGCTGGGCCCTGGAAAAATTCATCTTCCCAGTTTCTTCTGTTAATGCAGAACACCAAATCTTTTGAATCCCTGCCAGGCATGCAGCATCAGGATGTGAGGCTTTCCACAGCTTTTCAAGAGCCATTTGGATCCACTACATATACTGTACCCAACAGAGACTCAGCTTCCTGCTGGGAATGGGGACACGACTACTGCAGGGTACTATACCTGTCAAGAGTTCTGGCACTGGTGAACTGTACGCCACTATAATGTCTTAATTTGTCAAGGAAAAGAAGGGTATGCTGACATGCCGTGTTTCACATTTTATTGCTTTTTAGCCTGTGAAAACCATAAATCTGATTTGTAAGCAGCTTTATGGAGGGAAAATCTGAGGCTAATACTGTAGAAAGAAAAGTCAATTTTGTTCAAGCACATAGTTTTTTTAAAACAAACAGGTAACAGCATTGAACTGGAAGTATTGAAAGAAGCAATCTTCATCATCCCTTTCCCTCTGCAGAGAAAACAAGATTTTATGGTTACTGGTATATTGTTCTGCATCAGATGCTGACAGTTACAATTTTACTTCCATTTTAACTTTCTGCTACGAATATGCAGATCTCAGCAAATGAATTTACTGCGTGAAGAAAGAAATTCCCATTAGGGTCATATTTTAAGAGAGCAGCAACTGCATATTCTTGTATTATTAGATCATGAAGTCACTACAGTCTAGTTAATTTAATATTCATAAGTATATGCAGGGGGAGGGGAAGAAGGGGATCTCAGTGCCCCAGTTGGTCCATCTCAATTGCTCTTACTCTCTGAAGTAAGAGAAGAATATCCTTTTTTAAGAATTCACTTACTCAACACCAGCTAGACCTGGCTCCCCGTGATAATAAAAAATAAACACTTCAAATGCCAGATAGAGGAATCACCGAAGACTGTGCTTTTTAATGCAAGTTAAAGCTCAGGATTACCTGGGATCTGCATTGAAGACTTCACCTCAAGTTGCCTGAACAAGTGCAAGTTGTTGGATAAATGCTATTGCTTCCACCTTCAGTATTTAAAATGGAGCTCCGGTACTCCAGTTGGACATACACATAGATAGTCTCTTCAGATATCTCATTGAGTGAACTTATTTTTCAGATTGCTGAGAACATAAGTCTTTCAGTAGAAACACTCAGAAGAATCTCCACAGTAAAACACATGGCTCATGTTTAAATAAGCAATATGCCATTTTCCTAATTATGTTATTTTACCATCTCCAAGTGATGTTAAGCACTGTTCTAAAAGGACGTTATTGTTCAGACAAATAATAATGACCCTAATGAGCACATTTTTCTAATGGTTTTTCTCCCTCACCCCAAAAAGTGAATCCCTATTTCTAATTCCAAATAACACATTACAAATACCACTTTCTAAACCAAATCATAAAATAGAAATGCAAGGAAATATTTTTTTTATTACATATATAATGTGAAAAAGTTATGAGATAAAACTAATAACTAGCACTTTGCTAGTTTCAATATAAAAGTGAAGAACAACAGAATACATATCGGGTGCATCAGGCAATCCATGCAAACCACTATGGAATTCAGGATAAATGAAATGCCTTCAAAGTAAGTCTAAACTATTCAACGAACAGAGTCTTATAAATAAGACACTACCTACCACTCATTGTATATAAGATTTCACACTTCTTCCACAGAGCACAGAATAACAGCATTCAGCCCTGTTGAGCCCAGTTCTGCTGCTGTTTTAAAAAAAACACTACTGGCAGACTACATCTAAACAACTACATCTAAACAAAGTACACAGACCAACAAATGGAAGAATTAACTACAACGCTGTTGTCAGTCTGGTTTAGCTGGATAACTTTTCACAATGAAGCAAACCTAAGTCACTTTGACCAACCAACTTTAATATTGCCCTCTATGTATGCAAGGGATGCAATCTTGAATTGAGACTTGTTTAAATCTCGAATGCCATCACAAAACAATGTGCAAAACACAAGCTTTCTCAAACACTGAATTTGAAAAGTAAGTTCCAAGGGATGCATTAACATGTAATTACAAAGACGTAAGGTACTACATAGAATATCCACCAAATCTATCACACAATTTTTTCCATGATCATTCCTGCACCAATTTAATTTCTTTTTTACGGGACTTCTCTTGAAATTGACTTCATGGTACGATAATCTTCATTAGCACGTAACAAATAATAACAATATATTCTAGCAGAATAGGAAACAACAGTAGTGCAAAGCTAATTGAATATAAAAACACCTAACTGGAATGTGTAAATAACTTTCCCCTTTTTATTCAGCTTTATTATCATGGGAATATACTTCTTGTATTCATGGACACTAAGTACTTCAATTAAGTAAAATGTGCTAAAACTTAGCTATGTGTTTCCAATTCTCCATTATTTACATAGATTTTGTATGTAGTTGACAAATATGTCTTAACTCCAGCATTTGGGACAGGTGTTCTACTAGATCAAACTGTATCCAGTCCACATTAATTTCCATCAGAGTTTATTGCCAGCAAACTGTTGCTCTGTAGCTTAAGGGCTTCAACATGCATATCAACAATCCCATTATATGATACACTTTCTGGCCCAGTAGTGAAATCTCTGTAAATATTTCATGCAGTGATCATAGCAGCTGCTCATTATGGTTTGTGAGTTTTACAGAAATTTTATTTAGAAGTTCCCAGAACACCTGCTTGGTGTTCCAAGCAGTTTTATATTTGTTATTTTAATTAAAAGGGGCAGGGGAATAAGTGAAGTTTTCTCAACTAATGCATGCAGCCTCCAGCAACAAGAATCTTTCCTGCTACAAGGACCCTGAAAAAAAAAAAAAGCCTCAAAAAACCAAACTGGGATAAAAGCCATGCATAGCAAAGAACACAAAAAAATTATAAAGCTCAGTCACATTACTAAGTGAAACTGTTATTTAGCAACACGCATTCCACACATCTATAACATTCCAAATGCATCCATTATAGCAATTAATTTAGAACAGCAGGATTCTGAATTGACTTACAAATGCTTTAAAATTACTTTAAATCATGTATATCTTAAGCACAGCATGCACAATGTACAAGTTCAAAGGGAAAACCAAGGAAAACTAATATATTTAGCACTGCTACCTATTGGTTGTTGCCCATCTTAACTACTTAGTCTTCTGGTACTTGACTGTTGCAATCTGAAGATTTTCTACACAGCATTTTTGGATAGCATGTAGGCACCTTAATACAGTGCTGTTTGAGTGTAATGCAAGAAACCCCAGAAAGCATGTATTGTTTGTTTTTCACAAATAACCTCAACTGTTTTTCAGTTTTCATATCTTGAAACAGGAAAAAACCAAACAAACCTAGACCCCAATGTTACAGGTTGGGGGAAGAGTGGCTTGAGAGCAATTCAGTAGAAAGGGACTTGAGGGTGCTGGTTGACAGCAGCTGAACATGAGCCAGCTGTGCCCAGGTGGCCAAGAAGGCCAATGGCACCTGATATGTATCAGGAATAGTGTGGTCAGCAGAAATAGGAAAATGACCATCCCCCTGTACTCAGCACTGGTGAGGCCACACCTCAAATGTTGTGTCCAGTTCTGGGACACAGAATATCCTTTAGAAAGGACATTCAGGTGCTGGAGCGTGTCCAGAGAAGGGCTACAAGGTTTGTGAAAGGTCTAGAAAACACATCAATTGAAAAGCAGCTGAGGGAGCTGCGATTGTTTAGTCTCGTGGAGAGAAAGCTCGGGGGGGCTCATTGCTCTCTACTACTCCCTGCCTGACAGGAGGTTGTAGTGAGATGGGGGCTGGTCTCTGCTACAGTGCCTGCAGAGAGAGGACCAGAGGAAATGGCCTCAAGCTGACACACAGGACATTCAGATTAGATATTAAAAAATAATGTTAGTGTGGTCAGGCATTATACCAGGCTGTGCAGAGCAGAGGTGGTAGTCTCACCACCCCCAGAGGTATTTAAAAGGCACCTTGATCTGGCACTGGGCGATGTGGTTTAGTGGTGACAGAGGCAATGTTGGTTGGACTGGATGATCTTAGAAGTCTTTTCCAATCTCGATAATTCTATGATTCTATGAGAACACAGAAAAACCTTCATTGCTTTAGTCAGTATCTCTCCAGAGAGTTTGAGGACTGCTTCTGGAAACTTCCAAAGTTTGCATGGGAGACCAAGTAACAACATACTAAAAATTCTTGAGTAGCTTCTTAGACAGACTGGGCTAAGACATTTAGTCTTTTTCAATGCCTGAGTGGCCAACTCTCATAAACAGGAAAAAAAATTCATTAAACTTGTGTAATTCGGAAACCTAGCAAAGCTCACTTGCTTAGGTCTGCTCACATAACTAGCTTCAAAATTAAAAAAAAATTAAAAACTAAACAAAATATCTGTTTAACTATTCCCAGAATGATAACTTCAGTATTCAGAAAATGCCCAATAGAGCTTTTTTAGCAAAACAGGCAAGGAAAAAAATAGTGGTTTTTCTACTATACCAATTAAAAAAAAAACAATCTAACTCCAAAAGGCTCTAAGGCAGACTTTCCTTATCAGCTCAAGTACAGAAATGTCCCAAAACCTTTTAATAAGTTCTGCTGAAAAATACAGTAAGATCCATAAGGTAGGGTAGACTTACTACTACCTGCAAATGTCTTAATAATATCCAGTTGCTTTTGCAATTGTTTTCAGTTGCTTTCACAGTCTTTCCTGTGGGCATCTCAGTGGGAGTACATGGCCATCGGAATATGTGAACATGATTAGAAAACCATTTCATGGTAGAAACTACTGACTCTATAAGTAGCTCTGAGCTGCTTATATCCCTTTCCTTACAAGAATTTATGCATCTGCTCTTCTTGAAATTTAAGGATAATTTGAGGAAACTGCACTCATCATGACTGAAGTTAAGTATTTGCTTACTGAGTGGTGGGATAAAAAAAATAGGCAAGAGCTTTTCCATCTCTTTCAGTCAACAGGGTGTGCAATGAGACAGTTCTTCAATAGTTAGTACTAACTAATGCCAAAAATGGTATTTGTATGAAGCCAGAGCCCTGTTTAGGACTACATGAAATCTGAAATTCCTGTTACCTTGAAGACTTTAAAATATAAAAATACTTGCTTGGAGTACTCTCAGTATTATTTATTGCAGGTTTAAATGATAAATCCTCACTTGCTGTTTTTTTCATCCAGTTTTTAAGGAACCATTACCAATCAGAAAGTTGCTTCTCAGTGCAATTTCACTGAGCATCTACAAAGGGCATCTACTCCTCCAGGTCTCCATTCCATTGCCTGGCTAACCCTTGGCTGTAAAGGCCAGTGACTGAGTTATAACTTTCTCTGGTGAATGGCACTCACCTATCTGTTCCAATGAATTTTATGAACTTTCCTGGAAGTTTCAGGTATTTGTGTCTTCTCTATATCAAATGTGGTACAGATTCAACACAGTCAAAAAATTCCCAAGAACTACAGGAAGGAAACTCTAAGCAAGGAGAGAACTGACAATAGTAAGTCACATTTGCCTTATTTTCTTAGGAGATCAAGTTAAAGAAATTCTTCATTGATGTGCTTATTAAATGATGGGGCACCCAAAGGAAAACAGAGTCATGCCCAATGTTAAAATGCTGGCTGGAAAGGAAACATTAGCATATCATCTTGTAAACAAAACCCACAAAAAATAGACTAGTTATGCATGTGACAGACACAGCCCTGAAAGAGGGCAAGTAATTTTCATAGCATTAGAAAGATAACTCCTTTAAATTCCACATAATGTACCTTTTTTCGTTGCAGCTATCCTCCTGTGCTGGTTTTGTCTAGACTACATTTAGTTTCCTTCACAGCATCTGGAATGTTATGCTTTGGATTTTTGCTGAAAGAAGTGTTGATAACACAGGGATGTTTTAGCTATTACAGAACAGGGCTTGCACTGAGCCAAGGGTGGTTTGCTTCTCACCCCATCAATGAGCAGGCTGGTGGTGTACAAGGAGTTGGGATGGGACACAGCCGGGATAGGTAACCCCAGATGACCAAAGGGATATTCCAGACAATATGGCATCTTGCCCTATGTTTTCCTGTTTTCCTGCAAATCGCTGAACAGCTGCCTGCCCATGGGAAGGGGTGAATTAATTGCCTGATTTGCTTTCTTTGCATGTGTGGCTTTTGCTTTGCTTATTTAACTGTAGTTATCTCAATCCTAAGGTTTTTTCACTTTTACTGTTCCAATTCGCTCCACTGTCCCACCAGAAGAGAGTAAAAAAGGGGCCTTGTGTGGCTTAGTGTCTCGGTTAGAAAGACAGGTATCTGCCAGGGAAACTGGGGTTCCCCTTAGAATAGAGTATATAAACCCCACACCCCCCGCCAAATTCTAATTTTTGCAATTAACGGCTCTCAGGCAAAGATTTGGGAGTAGGAATAACAACTATTTACTAAGAATATAAGAATACAAAT
>QVAJ01000748.1:1821-80226 GCA_003546035.1 Mixornis gularis | reverse complement strand
GACAGTGCCTTCCCCATCCTGGCTGAACTGGGGAGCCTGGGTGGAGGACATGGCACACCCTCAGCCTGCTGGGCAGTGCTGCTAGCTTTGGGGTGCTTCCTGGCCTGGGAGAAGGTGCCTGGTTCACTGATGTCTTTGGTGGCTCTTCCTGGACGTGCAGGACTGTTGCTGGATTTAAGATGTGTCCTTGGGCTTGGGAGTGTTTATGGGTTTGGAGATTGCCARCAGGTTTTGGGGATGCGCCTGGCTGTGGTGATTGCTGCCAGTTAGGGGGGAAATTTCAGGGTTTGGGGGTATTTGTCTGTCAGAAGCGTGCTGCTGGGTTTGGGGAATGCTGCTGGGTTGGGTGTTGCTGCCAGGTGTGGGGTGCATCTGGTTTGGGGGTTTGTTCCTGGATCTGGGTGATTCAGCCAAGGTCTAAGGGTTATTTCTGGTTTGGGGTTGCTGCTGGGTTGGAAGCTTTGTAAAGCAGGCTCTGTCCCAGTAGAAGCAAAGCCTGTCCCTGCAGGAGCACCAGCCAGTGCATCCCATAAGGTGCTGGGCATGCTGTGCTCTCTGGATGTTCCAGCAGCTCAGCTCCCCAGCCATCCCTGAGGAGAGCTGGGCTGCTGCCCCCAGGGGTTCTGAACTCGCCTGCTCTGAGGTGAAATTCTGTCTTTCATTCCTGGAGTACCTTGGGGCAGTGCCCACCTCACTGTCTGCTCTGCCTCGGCAGATAATGGGGCGTTTCTGTCCCGAGTTCACTTCAGAGCCCTTGCCCTGAATTTCCGTCCTGCTGCTGGTTTGCTTTTCCAGGTGCAGCTGAAGCTCAGGAGGTTTTCTGCAGTGGAGTTCTTGTAGCACCAGGCAAGGTCTCAGACATTTCCTGTGTTCACCTCAGTTTACCTTTCACTGTCAGCAAGCACTGAATTGGCACAGCCTTGGATCCTCTTGTAGCTTGTTTGTAATATTTTTTTTTAGCACTTTAGACATTTTGGCAGTCCTCCTGGAGGAGGTGTCTCATAAATGGCAAAATTGGTTTGAGAATGTGGACCCTGAGGACTAGAAGCAGCCTGACACCCTGTCTCTGCCCTTTGTATTTCAATTCTTTAACAAACCAAACCATTTTCATCCATTTTGATTTTCAAAATCCCTTCAGCAGGTGCCCAGCCTACAGTGCAGAATGCTTTGCTTTATGACACATTTCTCTTTGAAGATAGTAGTTTACAGTATGTATGAAAATACTGTGGGTAAAAAACATACAACTTCATTTACAAACCCACCAAATAATAAAGAAATGACAATAGAGAAATGTCATAATATTTGTTTCACATTTTCAGAATTTCTTCCCTTCTCTCAAAAACCCTAGTTCACTTAGGGTTACCGATTAACACAACCAGACTTAAGACTACTACAAGCTTTCATGTAGCCATTTAGAAGAGCTGTCAGCATGAGACCATTTTCTGCTTGCCATCTGCTTTCAAGACTGCAGCTTGCAGTTGGGCAGTAGTGTCAGCCTCAGCTGTGTGCTCAGAGTTTGGCTTTACTACCCACTGACGACACAAAACCCTGTTAAGTCTCAGGCTGGAGCAATCTTGATACAAAATCAGGTAACAGCATGGGATGTGCTTGTCAGCTCCATATCCTGGTGAATTGGTAGCATCCTGGTTAAATTTTTTTATTACTACAAAGAAAATATTTCTGATAAATTCTACAAAATTCTACACTTTAGTGGAGTTTTTATTTTTCCACAGGTTGGCTGCTGAATTATGTAAAAGAAAACAAAACTTATTAAAGTCAGAGAAGTTAGTGCAGTATGGAATGCAGTAAACTTATTTTTAAATACTCTGAAAAATCTTGACCCAATTCTGGTTTTGCTATTAACAGTTGACACAGTGACATTTCACTTGTAAGGGATTTGAATCCACCTTGCATTTTCAAATAATTTAAGTAATGCATTTGCATAAAGAAGTACCATAGGTCATTCTGCACCCCCTCTTGTTTCCCTTTGGGTCACTGTGCACTGATTATCTGTTGATCTTGCTTTTCTTTCTGTCTCTCTCTGAATCTCTGCCATGCCAGTGAAGCACATCACATCTGGTTTGCAGTCATAACTTTATTTCCTTGATAAGACTGTGGGAATTCTTCCCCTATGCATGTTACATACAACCCAGTGGACTCTTTTATGGACCTCCAGCTAATTCTTATTCTGCCAGAAAATTAGGTTGAATTCAGTAAGAGGCTACCATTACATTGATTTACATTCCTGATACCTACTGATCCTGTAATTCAGTAACAAAAAAAAACTAGTCACAGTTGCCTAATCTACTAACTTAATTTTAAGATGATCTAATAAGAAAAAAAAAATTATGGAAGTGCAAATTAATGGCTGCATTGGATTTCATTTTAGCTGGTACATAATGACCTGGAAAACACAGTGCATTGGTATGTCTCTATGAGAGAAAAAAATTTCCAATGGCTAGAATATCATGTTGGCACCAAGTAGCTGGACTTTGAAAAGGGCTCAATTATTGAGAGTTGAACACTGTTGGACCTTGGGTCTTGGATCTGAATGTACTTCTTAAAACCTGGTCATGAGTTCCCTTGAGAGTCTGGCTTTGACTGCACACAATGTTTGATTTAAGGTGTTGACCTTTCCTTACTGAATGAAAAAATATATATATTCTGTGGGTTTGAAGAGGGATCGAAGGGAGAGTTATGTCCAAAAATAATCTGCGCTTGTGCAGCCTTTAAAAATGAAAAATACATCTTTTAAGAGTAATGGTTAACAATGTGCTGTCATCAGTCATTTTTAAATTGCTTTTTTTGGCAAAAACATTTCTATGCTGAACCCCCTATTCCGTAGTTGGAGAGAATGCAGCATTTTAACTCTTTGATCAAACTCCGAGAACTCTTCACAATTATTGTCTTTGATGGCAACAAGAAACTCCCAAAGTATGTTAATAAATATCTCCAAACAGACACTTCTGTAGCCCTAAGCTGCACACAATCCTCTAATGGACATCCTCTGCTACAAATATTCAGTGAGTATTGGAATATTTAAATATAGCACATAATAGTGTTAAAAAGCAGATCTCAGCCCTCTCACCTAAAGATCATATTCCTGAATGTTTTTCACATGATTCATTAGCTCCTAACATCAAGTGTCATCTCTTTGGGAGAAGAGCTTGGTAAGACTGTATTTAATTTTTCCTCAATAAAAGTCAGCTGTGTCTTGATCTTACAGAAGAATGAGGACCCAGCCCTGTTTCCTGACACAAGAGTGGAGCAGAGATGCCTGTGGAGTGTAAATACTCTGCCAAGCAGGGGGGAGGCAAGAAGCACAGGTAAGAGAAGAAGGGGTTCTTAACTGCAAAGTGTGCTGTATCATGACAGAAAGAAGGTATTGAAATTGCCTTTTAACACTACCCAGTTGGCATGGAGGCTAAAGGAGACTTGTGATCAATTTTATTTTCTTTCTCTTTTTTTTTGTTTGTTTTTTGTTTGTTTTTTGTTTGTTTGTTTGTTTGTTGTTTTTTGGGGGGTTTTTTATTTGTTTGACAACAAAACCCATTCTTCACCCAGCTCTGCTAATGAGCTTCTTTCTCCAAAGTTTTGTACCCTGCATAATGAAGAACATCTGTACCTCGAGTAAAGCTTGACATTTCCCTGCCTATTCACCAAAAGCCTTTTTCACTTCTTTCAGTGCAACACTACAAGCACAATGCCTGGGAAAGAAAACTGGAGAAGTCTCCAGAACATTCTATTCTGATCACCTTCCCTCAATATTTCAGTAGAATTACCCAATTCATATGGTAATCATTTCCTTCTAATCAGTGTTTCCTATGCAACCTTGTTTATTCGCTCCTACTTATTCCCACTTGCCAAGGAAGCCAGATGAGACCATTGGAGGCATTTGTCTTTCAGGACACTAAGAACAGATTAATCATGCTGACAGCATGCTAACAAAAGGATGATTTTCATTAATTAACACTTATAAATAATCTGTTAAAGGTTTCAGAGCGCTTAATGTATTCCTTAGTAAACTATTATTAGATGGACCAGCCAGCCAATAAATTGCTTATACCTAGAAAAGCTTTTCTGTTGGGCTTAGAATACTTCTCAACCTTTCTGGAAACCAAGGGCCACCTACTATCCTGAGCAAAATGCTGATTGCCTGGTCTTGTGGAAATGGAGTATTTTGTACTTCATTGCCATAATGTCTTTCATATGAGTTTATTATATTTTTATTATTCATACTAACATCTCTTTTTATTTTGCCTTGATTGTTTGGTCATGTGCATAGGATTGATTTTTTTGAAAGGGGAGAGACCATTTTGCAGCCTACTTGGTGGTGTCTGGTAAACCATCAGAGTTCAGGTTGAGGTATAGTGATTTATGGTATGCACTGCTCAGGTAGGGTGCTATTAGCAACTTCTTCATTAACTCTTCCTAGAAGTGCCCTCATGGACTTGGGCTGTAGTCATTAACATTACTGAACAGCTGCATATACGCACATGGGAGCAGGTACAGTTTATATTTCTGAAGAAACAATCTAATTTTATTTTAGCACTAGTAGAATTTCAAGTTTCATAGGGCGTCTAATGAAGACTGAAAAATCTGGATTTAAAATTTTGAAAAAAGGCAGCAAAGCTTGTCTCTGGTGGGCAAGGACTACATCAAGTCTCCTTACACCCCATTTATGTTAGCAAGATCCAGTGGATGCTACTTAATCACTATATATTGGCAAATATATTTAATCTTTTTTAATATAAAATTGTAGTGCTGTGCAGGCAAAATTCTGAGAAGGCTTATATGCTTATAAAACTTCTGTGAGCCCATTGTCTTCCATTTATCACAGTGTTTCTACAGGAGAGAATAGAAAGGAAAGCTGAAGATGTTTTCTTCGTTACCTGTCTCTGATCTCAAGAGCTCCATGTGCATTCCAGGATTCCACAATGTAACCCAGGCTGATCCCAAGAGCTCAGCTGGATTCTCTCCGAGAATCTCATCCACTGTCACAGGGTTGTCCTTATTGCTGGTCTCAAGATGATAAATGTTTTCTTACAGGATCACCCAGAAAGTATTGTTTAGAAATGAGATGTTTATGTGATAATTTTACACCTTGTAGGGAAACTCCGTGAAGTGGCTCATGTTCTTTATAATGGGTACACCAGCAAAACAGCCAATGAAAATATAGTTCTGTGCCAGTTAAGCAAGGTATGGAATTTGTAGGGAATTTTCAGTTTGACTGTGGCTGCAGGGATATGCCGAGATACTGATTTATTTCAGACAAATCAGAGGTTAAGAAGCCATACAGACTTTTAATCATATACAAATATAGGTAACAAAGGTTTTTACCCCAACCTTAGCAAATGCTGGTAGATTTTGAAAGAAAATTGGATATATTTGGGCCCTTTTTGCTGCTCTGTTTCAACTCAGGAGTAAATGAGAGAATGCAGAATCAGGCTATTTTAGAAATACATTAAGTGTTGGAAACTTAATTTAAATACAGCACATTACAGATGCCTTGAGTAGTTAGATCTTATACAGCTTTTGGGCTGTATTATACAGCAGGGATTCAAATTTTATCCTTTGGTAAATACAATAGTACTTACAAGTACTTTGGTAAATACAATAGTAGGAAAAAAGTACCCTTTTAGAATCCTCAAGAAAAGTCCTAGGAAAGAATGATCTTCACATGGGTGCATAAGCTGTCAAAAATACTGCAACAATTAAATACTGGTAACTGCAAATTTATTGTGTAATTTAAGAAAATCTTGCACGTTTAATAGATAAGGAATAGGAATTATCCTCCAAGCAGCAATATATTTAAATATTTAAATGAAACAAGAGAAACTGCTATTTATGATATGAAGGCCAGTCTCTGTGGTGAGGTTCAGAACAGCCAAAAGCAGCTGGCGTGTTTTACTTAGTTTTCAAATGTCAGGTTTTAAATTGGAACATTTGCATGTGGTCTGGCCCCACTGTCCTGTTCCCCTGGGGTGTGCTGCCCTTCCTGTGGGAGAGGTGGGTGAGTGGAAATGCTGTGCCAGAAAGGAGCTCCTGTCTCCCTCCTGGAGCTTTCAGGAACTCTCAGTGAATGGCAGAGGCTGTGTGAGCCTACAGGAGACCAGGCTTAGCAAGGCTTCACACAGCAGAGTGAGATCTAGTCCCAAGCTGGTTTCTTCTGTGAGAATGTTCCAAATGACATCTAATATTTAACCATAATTGAGACATTTAGAGACAAACATGTCTAGACTAACTGATGTTATAAAACAGCTACTCCCCCTTTTTTTAGCAGTGTATCGGTGTGAATTGCATGTAGTTAAATAATTAACATCAGATTTTTCGGTTTCGTTCAGCGTTCTTAACCCATAGGTAAAACTCTTGACCACAGATTATTCCAGTTAAACTCTGTAAAGGATGATGGTTGTTTTTCACAGGAGCTCACATAATCCCGAAGTCACTCTTAAACTTTGGAAGAGCGAGGATCCTTACTGCTCATATGGGAAAGGGTTACCATGCAGCAGTATTTTCTAATTAAAGTACAAATACAGGCGGTGAATCCAGCAACCCAATCATCAGGCTGAAGTATTATGCCAAAATATGATACCGTGTATGCCAAAACATAATATATATCTCTGTACATAATGAGAGTACTCACTAAACACTTAGCATATGAATAGAAAATAAATTAACAGAAAAAACTTGTGTTCCAGAAAAGAGTGAGTTCAAGGTGGGAGAGGGATAATTTTAACTTACCACTCTCTTAAGTGGGAGGGGTTACTAAGCAAAAGTGTGTGTTGATAACCAGAAACATGGCCATGGTCTTTTTGTGTGTAATTACGGGATCAGGAATTCACAAACGTATCTCTTGGCAGTGCGGCAGACTTCATCCACCCACTTGCCTTGGGATGACTGAGACAAAAAGACACAGTTCTCACGCTTGCCCCCGTTGGGCTGGGCACGGTCCCAGTTGAAGTACTGCAGAGCCATGCCATTGACATCAACAAACCTCCCTTCATTGACCATGTCAGTGACACCCAGCCAGAACTCGGACACTCCGGGCACACTTTTCTTGCCATAGTCTCGAAGGATGTTTGTTTCCTCGGTATTCCTTGGGATGGCCAATGTCCCCCCCTTGGTTATGCAGTCTTCATTGGCTTCATGGAAATGTTTGGTGCCTTCTGACATGAGGTAGCACTTCTTGTGGGCCTTGGTCCCACGAAGACACACTGTGAACAGACAGGAGTTTGCACCTTCAGTACAAGTGTGGGCCTCAGCTTTCAGTAATGGTTCTCCAAATGATAATTTTCTGAAAGCACATTGAAACTTGAGCAGACAAATCCTTCAGCAAGTGAAAGGCTCTTGACTCCACAGAGTGGGCCTGAAATTCAGGGTAAGGTCAGACTTACCTGCTGGTGCTCCAGTTTGTGTAGGACCCTGTGTGCAGTCAGCACATCTGTGTGGCTTTGGGAACAGACTGCTAAAATATAACCCAGGCCTGCTCTCAGTACCCCTGTTACCAAACAGTCCTTCTTTCACACCTTTTCTACCTTATTTCACCAGTCTTGAAACTGATGGAATGGATGAGGTGTGGATGTTTGTTTTGTTGCCAGATATGAGTTGGTTATCTGGAAATCTTTAGTTGGCTTTTATAGTGGAGACAGATCTAAATGTCTTTTAATGTTGGTGTTATTTAAGTAAAGTAAATTTTTTACATCTTATCTAAGCTCAGTTTCCAGCAAGCAAAGGCAGGACAAAAATGTGCTGTATTAAATGTGTCCTGCTGACCAGGAAAATATTGACTTGAAATTTGAAATACAAATCTCTGAATGATTAATAGAAATATAATTCTACCTGTAAAGATTGCATATTCACATCCCTTGGCATTAATTTATTTTCTTTCCAGCAAAGTCTCCCCTTCAACCTCTAAACCCAGATAAGGTAAGGTGACTTATAAGTGCTTTTAAAAAGTGCACGCTTATTACTGAGTTTACATGACAATCTGGAGCCAATCTTCTAAACATTTGAATTTATAAATCTGTTTGCTTTTACTTCTGCTGGGGAAGTCTTGATGTAAAGTCCAAATGGACCAGAGGGTCAATTTGGCAGCTGCTCTGTGACTGGAATTGCCTTGCAGAGCTGCTGCTGGGGTTGTTCCAGCCTGAGGTCTCTGGGGACAGGAACATAGGAGGGAATCCTTAAACTTTGTCTTCCAGCTCTCCTAATCCAGATTTGTGAAAAACTGATTCTCCCAAGAAAAATAATGATGGCATGACGCTGTTGTACACCACAATGATACAAAGACTCTGACTTCAGAAGGCTGAGAATGACTCCTCTATTTCTGGGATGTGTCTCCCATCTATACTATTCTACACAGACCAATTTGATTGGTGACACAAAGACAAACCTCTTCAATCACACTGGTCAGACCAGAGGGACATCAAGAAGAAGTCCCTCCTAGGGAAAGAATGTAAACATAGGTACACTTACAAAAACACTTCTCTTGTTCACAGAAAATTCCCTGGGAAAAGAATTTCAGAAAACCAAAATATCTCAGGCACGAAACCAGGGCTACAATGGCAAGATGAACCCTTCTTCTTGGAGTGTTTCTTCTGAGCTGAGGAAGGACCAAAGGCCTGGAATAGACTCCTGTGACAATTATTTTTAGAATCCTGCATGTTATTACTTGCCGATTATTTCATTTATTGCTTAAGCTCATCTTGTACATATGTATATCTTCTGTCCTGATATTTTATATAATCTGTTTCTAATTCCTGTCATTTTTTCTTGTAAAAAAAAATTATGTCTCTGATCAACAGGATATGGAAGTCACTTTGGACCACATTCTATGTCTCAAGTTTTTAGTATTTCCAGTTGTATTCACTGCATTCCTTAGCTGCATTTTCGGAGTCATAAATTTCTATTGGGGTTTAACCTTCAAATTTTAACCCTTCTAATGGCCAAAGTAATGAACCTAATTATTAAATGTGGAATGCTTTAGCAAATGTGTATTTATGGGAAAGATCAGAGAGACTTTACTTCAGCAATGCTGCAGCAATGATAAGGACTGGTTGTCTTCAGGGAAAAAGTATGTGCTGCAAAACGATGTTTAGCAGCATTTCACATTTCACTCTGTGTAGAAAGGAGGCCAGGAAGTTCAAGCAAAAGAAGAAATCAGATATTTAAGCTGTGTCTTGGAAATGTCCGTAAGCTAAAAATGGAACTCCTTTTTCCAGATGTTACAAGGACATTAACAAAGACAGTCAGAGCTAGGGGGGTGATAGGTGTCTTTTTGCCAGATTTGGATTCCAGTTGCACAGTGTGGGTTATAAATTTAGAATAAAGCTCAAAATAAGTCTTGAGGAGAGAAAGACTCCCAGTTCTGGTTTCATTTCTAAGCCACTGCATGCTGCCTCCCAAGTTCCTTCTGGAAGCAACACAAGAATTACTTTTAAACAAGCGTTACTTGTCTAGCACAGGCTCCCTCTTGTAAGAAACTTCTAAAGCCTTCTTATAAGACATTTGAAATAAAAATATTTTGTAAAGCCCAAAAGCTTCTGTGTAACCCAAGACATAAAACTGAACAACCCAGATATTACCATCCCTAAGGAAAATATATTCTGTTTCATGAGAATGATGTAATTTCCTCTGTAATGTCCTCTAGTACACGTTTAAATGCCAGGTTTTGTGTCAGCAGCTGTGAAAAAGCACAACTGTCTAGGAGGTGCATGTGTGTTTACCCTTCTTATTTTGTTTGGAAATTTCCATCTCGTTATTTAAATACTTAAAGGACTCTGCATGTTGGTCCAGAATATTTCTGAACTCACAGTGGATATAACTTTGAAGTTTTATGGCAGCATTCACATTTGAATATATGTTCATATCAAAGCTGGGCACTTAACTCGCTGACCACCAAAACTCTCAGACCCAGGAACCCTCATTGTGCTGCCTTTGATGATACAAAACTCAGAGCTTGAAGTTGTGCAAAGACAAAAGTACTTCTTGCTCTCAGTGAAGAATCACCACTCATTCCCCATTAGTGACCTGATTTCACTTGAACGCTTCCTTCAACACTTGTCTGTCTGGTACAGCTGTGGCACACCATGCTTTGGTGGAGCTGTGCTCCTCCGTCAGAAAATCCCATTAAAGAGAAGGATGGGAGTGAAGAAGAGAGGCAGTGAGCACTTTTCAAAGCCACTGACCAGCATAAGCTGCTTTACCTGTCTGGAGTGCTTGTATTTCCTTCAGAGCATTTACTTCTCGCCACAATTTGTCAATCTGGGTCTTCAGGTCATCTTTTTCTTACACAAAAAGAATATACAGAAATTAAAAAGATATGCAGACAGTAAAAAAACCCAAAACTACATGTTAAAAGCTGTTTCAAAATATCATGGGTTGCTGCATTGCTGAGATGCATTTTGATTCTTCTAAAAGATTTGTCCTTAATGAAAATATTCCTCTAAGACTCCTATAAAAAAATGAGGAACCCACCTTTACCTTTTCTTCTCATATTTGATCATGGATGTCACTCTAAAAACTGTTTGAAAATCATGGATTGTTGCAGCTAGTCATTATTTAGCGAGCTGGTATCTAATTTACAGAAAATGTCTCTTTTTCTTTTGAACCTGTACACTCTGGTGTATGGACACGACATACAAAAAATAGCAGGACACAAGTTATGTTTCTTCAAAGAAATGTTACTTCTGTGAGCATGAAAGTTTCACACAACTCTTGTTTTAGCACAGGGAGGAACAACAAATAAAACCCAACCTGACAGTCTGTTGCAGATGTGCTTGCTCAGCTGCAATCTCTACTTCCCAGGACTAGCCTTCCTCTGTCCCTCAGTACAGAGAGGGCCCAGGGACTTGAGTCAAACAAAATCACTCTGAATCAGCATTTTGTAGCACTTAAAAAAGCACCAAGAATATGATGGGACAAGAAAAGAAGCTAACTTGCACATAACTCCATTTTCGTGTCCTCTTTTCCACTTTTTTTTTTTTCAAATCATTATGATGTCTTTCAGTGCTCCCTATTTCCCCAAGGCAGAATTCTCTGTTCTCCAATCAGTGCTACTTTGTGCTGGCACAAAAATATGTATGAGCAGCCTGTCCTTAGGGCCCCTAAGCTTAAAACCCTAGAGATCCCAAAGGACAAGGAAGTGTCTAACCCATGTGGCACAATGTTCTTGTACAATGGCTTTGTCAAAACCACAGTTTTTAATTAACTAGGAGTTCAAATATTTGCCATTAGTGAGCCACCATCATACCTGCTTTTATTAGAAATAAGTCTTTGAATTAAATACACAGACATTTCTAAACAACATCCTGTGGTTTTGTATTTACTCTGTAAGCTTTGCTGTGGGAACACTGATGCTTTATCTTCTCCTGCTAATTCATTGATGTTGACCTGCTAATTAGTTTGACTTGCCATTTCACAGGGCTTTTCATACAAGTGGAATAATATTCCACAAACAGCAGATATGCCTTCTGTTAAAATTAGGAAATGGTACAAAAATCTGAACAATAATCCTTGGACCCTGAACACTTCTGCTTGTTTCCCCCATATACACGAATTTCCATTTTTCTGATCTTAGTCAATGTAAGAATGATCAGCCAGAGTCCTCTCTCAGCTGTACCTGTGAGTTCTAAATAGTGTTGACAGAGTTGAACGGCCAGAACAGAGCAATATATTTGCAGCTGTTACACAGCTCTATTCCCATAATTCATTCTGGCACCTTATTTGTGGCTTTGCTAACTCACATAAAAATATTTAAAAGACAGATATAATATAGACTCAAGTGTCCTTTACAAGTAAACATTTGTGTAATGTTAGTTTCTGGTTAAAGTATACAGTAAATTTACATAGTCTATAAGCTTCTATCCCTCCTCCCAGTTCAGACCCGGTACCTTTCACTCTACGTTTGCTGTGCTTCCTGGCTTTGAATTTGGAAGGCTGGCTGAGGGTCTGATCCAGCAGTAGTAAGCTTATGAGTAGAAAAATCCTCAATCCAGTTTGTGCCATGTCTCTCTGAAAGACCCTAAGAAGGAGCTTGAGGAGATTCCCTTCAGCAGCTGTGGGAGAGGTCACCCAGCCCCATCTCAGCGGGCACTGCCTGGGGGCAGCTTTATAAGCTGTGCTGGCAGCCTTGGCTGGGCTCCCTGCTTACGAAATGTGTTCAGGGCTTGAGCTGGCTGTGCCATGAGACACCCCCTTGTTCTCACATCCCATCTGAACGTGCTGTTTCCATTCTGAGCTCAGCTGTCCCAGCCCTGAACACTGCACCGATTGCCTCACTGTAAGTGCCGCATCTCCTGTGTGAACAGCACAGCCAAAGCCTATGGAAAACCAGATGGGTGTTCGTGCCCTGCCACACTCGAGGAGGGGCAGCCAGAGCATTTCCACAAGTCTCAGAGCCTCGCCCAGCATGGCTCTGCCCCAGGCTGGTTAAGTCATGGCCATCACCTTCTACTGAAGCAAAACCAGGATGCTGCTCCCTCAATAAATGCAAACACTGCAGCTACAAACCCACACAGAGGATAAATTCATTAAAATCACATTATGTGAGGGGTGCATTTATTGGTTTATGAAGAGTTAATAAATGGTTGATAGGTATGATTGCATTTCTGGTTGAGGACAGTAACCAGCAGAGTCTTGTCAGGGGAACAAAAGGTGGCAATGCTCTCCCAGAGGTTCCCAAGTTCTGATTGTAGAGTCAGAGTAAAATGCCAGGTGCTTGAAGCAGGACAGTGTCTCCCTGGAGTCTGGAGAACTCTCTGACTTTGAATCTCTTTCATTTGCCCTTGGGCTCTGTGTACTTCTGTGGGGCTGCCTTTAACTGGGATTGCTGTATGTAGTAGAACCTCTCCCTGATTTTGGTGAACAAATGAAATTGTCACAAAAATATTCCCATCCATTACACTTCTTCTTTTTCTTTTGTTTTTCTTTTCTTTTTCCTCCATTAAAAGAGGGTTTTATTAAAATGTGGACACCAAAGCCATTGCTGGGTACTGGCTGGTGCAGTTCCTGTCCTTCAGAGCTGTTCTTCCTGACATCCCTTGGCCATCTCTGCCTTGATTACATGCTGCTCACATTGGTGACATTTTTTTACTCAGGACTGTAAGATGAAGGGACTTACTACTTTATTAAAAGAAAGCTGGGATTTAGGAACATGCTGGTGTACTGTATGAATTCTTACTGGCCTTCTCCAACCCCCACTAAGGCACCTCAGTACTTCCAGTGCAAACAACACCTGCCCTGTCTGTCCTGGTCACCTTTAAACAGCTCCCTGTATTCTCATAGTCTGTAACTAACGAACATCTCTTAACCACTAGTTAAGAAACTTTCCATAAATGCATCCTGATATGATCAAACTTAGTTCTAGTGGTCCTGCTCCAAAATATTGATGTTTTAACATACATAGTGTAGGGAGAATTCTGGATCAACATTGCTCACTCCTCAGAGCTGTTTTGGAGCACAGCACACCCGACGTGGCTGTTGTGGGTCCCACCCACCAGAACTGCCCAAAACATCTCAAACAGCTGCAAATTTCAGCCCATGGTAAATGTGAAAAGGGCTGGCATTCCAGCTAGCACACCAGAACTGAAATGTGAGCTGGCAGAGAGGAAAATAAGGAGCTTTGCAAGGGTCTAGTTCAAAATTTAATCTATCCTTTAGAACAAGCCCTAAGTTCAGACTTGATCCATACTTTATCCCAATGGTATTGGGGCATCAATATAAGCCAATTAAGGGAAGATGGCTGAATCAATAACTGCCTCCAGTTAGCTTTTCACTTGGTGCCTTCTCAGATCTTGTGGAGTTGCACATGAAGCTGATCCTGAGCCACTGCAGCTTTCAACCTGACAAATTAACCTGTGCTCATTTCAGGTTGCCTTGCTAAGGGAGCTGCAAACCCTTGGAGCTGTTTCATGTGGAGCTTAACTGTCCCACAGGCTTTGGGAGAGGCTGGAGCAGTGGCTGGGTCAACAGGCCTTTAGTGTGTGTGTTCAAGGTCTCAGTATCAGAATGGAGTTGTTCCTGCCCCAAGGAACTTGAGCTTGCTAACACAGGCTCCTTTTCTTCCTGTGAACTGAGTCTGACAGAGAAAGATTTGTACTCTACAGGGGCAGCACACAAGTCACTAGAAACAGATAAAGAAAACATGGATTTGGTATTCTGACAGCTCTTGGCCAAGAGCCTGAGGGAAAAAACTGCTTTTYGGAGTACGCCGTGTAATTTCCTTTGAAGAACAGAGTTGAAATTCTGTTTTGAAAGCTTAATCCCCCTCATTCAGTATTTTCTCTGAGCATTTTGTCAATCTGCAAGTAGCTCAGCTGGACTTCACTTCTAAAAAGTGAATCACGAAGCTGCCCTTGCAGCTGCTGGGATAGACCACAAGGATATAGGGGCTAGAATTCCTCTGGAGAACTCAAGAAACAGCTTCCACATTTATGACTAACCTATAGCAACTGGGGAAGCAGGTTGAACTTATTGGGTATGGTGTGTGGGCAGGAGAGCCAGAGAGCAGTCAAAACATGCTGCTGGGAAGATGTAACCTGGCAGGGCTCCTGTGAGGAGGCAGGAAATGGAGCCATACAGGAGAATCCCTAAAGTGAGTACCTGGGCTGTGCATGGGCTTGAAATCAGCACTATAATGTCATTTAGATGTGGATTTTTTTCTTTTACTGACATAGTTATAGCAATATAATATAGTCTAGGGAGTGAACACGATTATAAACCGGTAGAAGTCATTTTTCCTGAAACAAATGATTCCACTTTCCTTATCAGAATATACCATATAGATATAAATATTCTCATTGCTTTAGAGCTGCATCCAAACTAGGATGGGATTGTGTGTTTTTTTATTTACACCACTACAGTGGAACTTGTGCATGCAGACAGAATTGTGGTTTCTCTTGCACTGCTTAGCTCACTTTGAGGCACTCGAGGTGCTCTGTCTGATAAGAAACATCTTGCAAAAGCCAGAGTTGCTGTGCTGAAGTGGCACCTCAGGTTTTGGCTCCCACCTCCCCACCTCATTCCATTTGCTTTCAGACAACCAGACCATTCAAAACCTTTAGTAAAAGTTTTTTTTTCAGTTTCTCCACAGAGACTCTTCAAGGTAAAAACTGTTTCCTTCAGAGACAGTTCTACCTTTATATGCTCCTGTAAACTGGCTCAAGGAAAGTCTTCATACAGCAGTTTTTTCCTCTCCATTCCGAGCCATCCCTGGGTTTATGGAAAGAACATGCAATGGGGCACAGAGTATGAGAAGCCAGTGTGAAATGAGGACTGGATGCTGAGCTCCTGAAATAGGTCTGGCTGCAGATGTACAACAGCACTTGTAAAAAATAGCTTTAAAAAGATTTAGTGCTTCAGTCTACTGGGAAGTGAACTGCTCACACCTTGCCAGTAGATTGTCTGTGTTTTACTGAGACCTACAGTCAGTCCCCTTGTGCTCCAGAGCTAACTGTGCTCTGTGGGAAATGGATGGGACATATCTGCCACTAGAATCAGAGCAAATTCTGTTCTTCTTGCAGCATTTCAGCTCTAGAAAAGTCAGCTAAGCTTTAGGAAAATGAAGCCATTTATTTGGTGAGTAGGTGAGTAATTATTTGCCCCTTCTACTGAGAGTCTGAAGAGAAAATGAAAACTGATCAGAGCTGTTGCCAGGCTAGTGAGGCAGTCTGATGAGCCAGGATGGTCAATAAAAGTAGATAACAGAAAGGTTAGTAAAAGGTTTTACTCAAAGGTTAGTAAAAGGTTTATCACCTCCAATACATCAGTTTTTATGACTGTCTTGGGTAAATGGGACCCACTGGTTGATTTTTATTTGTTTCAATTTAATGTAATAAATTTTACAAACTCTCCTAGTCAAAGATTATGTCGTGCTTGGAAAATTACTGCGTGCTTGGTTTCTTTGGCCTTGAAAAGTCTTGCAGTCTTTCTTAAGGATTTGATCTCAGTCCTAAGAGACTGTGAGGCAGGATCATGGCTGACATCCCAACACCAAAATTATTTTGAGGATATTTGTACAAACAAACTGTGTTTAGAAAAGAGAAGGGCTAGCCTTATGGTATGTGAGGTTTTGTGAAACTTATTAATGATATTTTKGGGTTTTGCCATCAGTTGGAGTTTTTTCCTGTCATGCTAATTTGGTGTTTTGAAAGGAAATTTGCTGGGTACAAGTGATCTGCTCTGTCTAACAGAATTAAAGGTGTTTGCAGGTTTATTGCAGAACCAGGCTGCCCACCAGTGATCTGCACTGAGTGTCAGTGAGTTTTGAAATGAGGACATTCATGTCTTCTTTAGATATGTGATTGTGCTCTCCCAAGCACATGCCTTACCTCAGCACTGTGGGCTGTTACTGATTTATCAATAAATCTGCTTCTCAACGTGGTATTTTCCAGGTCCAGACTGAGCTATTATTRCCTACAGGTCCAGTGGTATTCAATTCTCATGCTGTAAATACAAGCTTTAAAAAAAAACAACAATTGAGATATAATAATGTATGTGAATGGAAAAGATGAATCAGGGGAATATTTTGAGCTTCTGGAAAAAGTGCTTTTTGTATCTCTTATTTTGGGGTCTTTGTCACAAAGCATCTCACAGTTGGGTCTCAGCAAGCAGAGAGGAGGGGAAATGATTTGCAAAATGCAACAGAAAGTCTTGTCTTACATCCATCACACATCTTTAAGACAAATAGCATCATCTTGTCTATGTGGTCGAACCATCTCCCCTGCATTCCTGTCATTCTCTTACAATGGCACTGGATATGGATTATAGGTTGTAAACCAGGGAAAACACAGCTGATCCAAGCCAGAGAGACTCAGGATACAGAAGAGATTCACCAAATCTACACAAAGCAAGGTGAGAAAAGCCACTGAGCTCTTATTTTGGTCTCCTGTCCAATGCACTCTGCACTGACACAGGTCCTGTCTTACGGTGTTCAGATGTCTCAAAGGAATGACAGAGTTGCCAAATCATTTTTACTTCAGGCCTTTAGCTGCAAAGATAAGAAGGTGCATTGTTTTTCTGCCTGTCATTGCCTGTTTTTTTAGTCAGGAGGGACCCCATAGAAATAGGTCCTTATTTAGAGATAAATGTTTTGCTGGATATGTGAAATATGCACGGAGAGCAAACCAAAATCCCTCTCAGAAAAGGGACCTTTTACACATCAGCTGACTCTGGCATCTCTAAAGATAAGGGAGTCTGGGAGAAAATTTAAATCAGTTTCTTTGCAGTCCAGGTGCAAATAGAAGAGTTGAATGGGGTCTTTTAAAATGCAACCCCTGTGGACTTGGCAAAGTTTCCATGTTGGAAATTCCTGGCAGCAGCTCAGCTCCTTTAGCCCTCAGGATGTGTGTGAGAATGTATCTCTTTCTCTTTTGTAAACACAAATTACCTGTTGTGCTATTTTTTCTCCTCTAATGTGTGCTGCCTTTTTACCTTCCTGGAAATGACCTAAAGACATCCTGAGCATTTAATTTCTCCCTTTAAATATTTCAGGTTTGATCATCATAGCTGCCCTAATATGAGGTTTTCCAGCCACACATTAACATGATCTCACCAGGTTCTGCTCATCCTTATGTGTGCCAGACAAACTGATTTGGACAWAGCCTTGGTTTAGGCACTGTGAAACTCTCCAGACAGCCTGAGTTGGACGTCCACAGGTTCACAGCAGCCTCTCAACAGTGCTGCTCTGCACTGCCAGGAGGGCTGGGCAGAGCAGGGATTATATTTTGGGGTGTGTAGATGTTTGTTGGATTTTCCTCATCAGGATGGAAATTCAGACTTGTCAGGAGTGTGTGATCATGTCCGCCTTTGGTGGCTGCACTTCACCAAGGGCTTGGAGGTTCTGCTCAGAGGCTGAGACTTTCTGCCTTGCCAAACCAAAACTTGAGTCACAGGATCTGCAAGCAGCTGACTCTGCTTCACTGTTTTAGGAGCAGCACTGTCCCCATGCACAGGCATAATCAGCTCCTGTGCCAGGCCCCAGGCTTGGAAAACTTGGGATGTAGCCCAAATAAACCACCATTCTTTAAAATGTAAACTGAGTTTTTAGCTGCCTAGTCAGGAAGGTAAAATAATACCTAAATGTAACTGCTTGGGAGATGTCTGCTTGTCTCTGTAGGCAAACTCAAGCACTGGGAATGAGCCCTGGCTTGCTGAAGTGTGGGGAAGAGGGAGGACAGATCCTGCACCAAGCCCTACCTTCCTGCTCTGTGCATGTCCCTGCCCATGTGCTGGGATGGAAGTGAAAACCACACATCAGCAACTGGACAACGCTCACACAGGGATGCCGAGAGTGGAAAAGAAAAACTGACCTGTAGAGGTGGAATTTTCACTAATGGCCCAGGATGTGCAGGCAGAAATAGCATTGTCTCTGGGGGGGATGACCCCTGGGAAAGGTCCTGGGTTTAACTTCTCCTCCCATCCAGCTCTCCTTCCCTCCAGGCTGTTTGAGCACACACAGATATGCTGTTACTGTTGGATGTCTTTTCAAAAGCTGCTCCCAGCATTTTACTGAATACAACACAGAAATCTGGGAGGACTTTTTGAAGTATCAGTTGCCTTTTCCTGCAGAATTCTAGTGTGGACAGAAAGAACCATGACAAGTCAGCTCAGCCTCCTCCTGCCCTGTCCCTGTCCCTGTCCCTGTCCCTGTCCCTGTCCCTGTCCCTGTCCCTGTCCCTGTCCTCCTCCCCTGCTGTTCTTAGGGACCTGGAATCCAGCAGGGGTGGGTGCTGAAGCCAGAAGAGGGAGCCCATCAGTGCAGATGAGCTGAACAGATATTTATGTGTTGTTTGTGCTGTGCTCCTTAGCTTGTTTGCTGGTAGCATTCAAGCCATCCAGCACAAATCCAGCTCATTAATGTCTATATAAAAAGCAGTCACTGCACAGTCTGAGGTGCAGCCAGACCCTGGATGAGGTACTGGAAGTATTTAAGGAGTAGGATTAGTCCATTCCAGAAATTGCAGGATGTTCCAAGCTCTGCCCTACATGTTTGGGAGAACCCTGGAGTGTTTAAATGAGAAGCTGAAGGAATCAGCAAGAAGGAGGCTGCAGTTATACCTGGGAGGGTGCTCTCATTTTAGGGAAATTTCATAAGCAGGGATTAAGGGTCTGGACATAGCATCCTTCAGAACTGAGGGAATTCATGCTGTAACATTACCTGAAAGTGTTGGTCATGAAAAGAGGGATACAAATCCCCACTTCTCCTTGCCTTCTTTTCTTCCTGAAAAATGAGATCGATTCCTCTGGCAGAGTTGAGGGATGCCAAAGACAGACACGTACACTCTGTGTGTGCTCGGGCTGTGTGTGAGCCTCCTGCCACACTCCCGGATTCCTGCCCGTGTTCCCAGCCCGGTGCAGCATCCCCTGCCTGTCCCTCGGGCAGGTGCAGTCAGAGGCCCTGAGCTGTGGGATGGACCAGCAGGGGATGTGCCAGAGGCAGGGCCACACTCCCTGATGGATTGTACAATTTTCTGGGAAGCTCTTTCAAGAGGACCTGGAGTCATGGCATGATTTGTATGAAATTGGTTTGTAACCAAGATTTGTATGTAAAGATGGAAAGAGATTTGTGTGGTCTCGTGTATCCAGCCACAAACAACTTGCATCCATTTAGAGCTGGAAACCTGACCTGGACCTCAGTGCCAGCACATGATGCCACGTATGGTCCATGTATGTCTGTGGCATGACCTCACACACCAGGGATGAAGGGAATTCAGAGACTTCATTCAGACTTGCAGGTTTTAGAAACTGGAATGTTCTTCAGTGACAACAAGAACAGCAGGAATGAACAGACTCTTTATTCAAATACGTTCAAATGGAAAATATTGCAGCATTTGCTGAGCAGTTTAGGCACTGTGTAAATATAAACTTCTCAGAAATGTTATTCACTCTGTCGTGCACATTCTTACTGCAGTTTATTCGCATTTCCAGCAGATGTCTTCACTGCCCTAGGAATGATCAGGGCAGCTCTGATTTTATATTGCTTCTCCAACAAGCTCCAAGAGAAAAGAGCAGGCTCTCCTCTGCCTGTTTAATGCCCAGGGTAGATCCCCTTTGTGTTACCCAGTAAATCATCGGGCTCGGGCTGATTATACATTTTCTCGATGCTTCTACTCTTGGAAGAGCAGCTGCAGACAGAGACCCATCAGGCCAATCATGTCTGTACAGCTGCGGTGTCAACGCTGTAAAAATGTTCTAAGGAATTTGGGATAGTTTGTCCTGCTTTTGTCAATAGTGTTTCCAAAAATAATACTGTGGGCTCTGCATGGAATAAATATAACATATAACAAAGTGACAAGTTACATCCCCAGCTGGTCCATCCCACATCACAAATCCACAGCTCAGGTCCTCTGACAGCAAGGATTTTCCATTTCAGATCATTTACTTGCACCAGTGGCTCAAAAATAATCCCAGTATAAACCAATACTGCATCCTCAAGAAAGATAATTCGGCTTAGCAATGAGTATTTTAACACAGAGAGTTGAGCAAGGGTTTAAAGAAGAATCCTGTGGGGTTTTTCCCCACCTAAAAAGCTACAACAGGTAGCAATAAATATTACTTCCTGAATTTTTAATGCTGTAGCTATGATTGGATTCATTTAGAGGACTAATCAGCTTGATGCTCTCCCTATCAAAGCCAGTGGGATGAGACCTGTGAGATTCCAGTTTGAGTTGAGCTTGCCATCCTAATGAAAATAAGGAAGGAAGCTTGCAACAATTACCCTTTTATTTTCCTGTTTTGCTGGTTGATTAGTGAACAGAACACTGTAATGACTTTATCCACGGCTGACATGTTGAACAAAACACAGATCAAAGATCTCATATGAATCATATTATGTATGCTCTATTAAGTTAAACCACAACCTCAGGGAATGTGCTCTAAGAAATACAGCATTGAAATTGAGACATTTCATGTGTGGATGGTGAGAACTGGCAAGAGCAAACATGGTGCAGGACGGCCAGAGGCATCCAGCACGTTTGGGTGAGGGGTTCCAGATCCATCATTCCAGTGAGACCTTAAAGACAATTCCCTCTGTAAATCTCCTGCCCTGGGCACTGCCCTCTGCAGTGCCCAAACACAGCCCTGCTCTGTGGGTCCAGCCCCCCTTGGCAATCAGACTGCATGGTGGCACTTGTTTTACAGCCCTCTCTGCAATGCCATTTCCCAGCTGATCCTCAGGTGGAGCAAACTCAGCTCCACTCACCAGGGCAGGATGAGCCAGAAGGGCTGGATCTGCAGCCTCCTCCGAATTCAGGCACCTGCTGGGTTTGGGAGTCACCCTTTCCCTGGGATCCCTTCACCAGAGGCATTATTCAGATGAGCATGGAGAGAATGAGCAAGAAAATAGCAGAAAAAAATTTTAATGGTCACATTCAGTGTTGGTTCGTGCTCTGAGTTATCTGATGGGAAAGCAAGGAAAATTTAGATTATTGTCTCTCAAACCCCCATATTTTTATGGAGCTTTCCTAACTGGGCCCTAGCAGAGGGCATTCAGAACATGATTCTGTGCATCTCCATTGCTTTGGAGCAGGTAGGATCTGAGACACAGCTGTGAGCCATGCAGGCAAAGCTTCCAGCTCAGCTGCTGGTAAATAGGATTCCTTTGGTAAATGGAGAATTAAATGCCAAAGAACCATAAGTCCTTAAACCAAATGGCAGTATTATGGCATTGGGCACATAATTTAATTTTTCCTTTCTACAGAAGAAATGGTTCAGAAACTCAAAGGGATGCTTTTGTACAAGCAAAGAGATACTTGGTGAGTTACAGGAGACTTGATTTTGGTTTTTTACAGTGGGAAAATATTTCTAGTATGAAATGCAGACACTAGAAGGAAAAAAACCAGCAGCTGAGAAACAGAAAAATAATCTGCCAAGTCAAACTGACTTAGGAAAACACTTCACTTATCATCATAATCTCTCTTCTGTGTTACCAACAAAAGAAATGTTTTCTCCTAGAAGCCTCTGGAAAACATCACAGATCTAACAGGGCTCCAGGCCACAGAATGCCTGTCACAAGAAAAGACACAGCAGTCACTGCTCAGCAAACTTGGCACACCAGCCTCTACAAATGTTTGGTTATTAGCTTATCACCTGGCCAGCCCAAGGAGAGAAATCCTTATCACAGATAATGCAGCCAGCATCTCTGCCATCTCACTGTGCTCTTCCAGGGCAGGAAGATGCTGCATCATGTCCTGCTGCAGCACACAGTGAGCCCCAGCTCTCCATGGAGGAAACACATTTACACAGATTACCCAGCAGACAGCCACTACAGGATTTGTGCTGCAACCTGCAGCTTGTCTGGGAGATGATGTTTGGCAGGGACACAGCCAATGTCTGGCAGAACACTGCACATTCCCAGCTCTGGCAGAGGCAAAGGCAGAGGTGCTTCCAGCAGGGAGCTGGAGGCTGATGGAGCAGGACTGGCAGAGCACCTGGGCTGGGCAGGAGGGGCAGATTGCAGGAGCTGTGGGCGTGGGAGGCCCAGGTGCTTCACCCCTCTGCTTCTGAGAGCAAACTTACCCCAGAGAAATACTCATCTTCTGCCACCCAACCCCCTCAGCACTCACAGCAAAACAGGTTTTCCTTCAGTACTTTTCCCGCTTCTTTTGGGCTAATTGTAACACCTCAGCCTGGTCACTGTGCAAGGAAAAAAATGTTTTCCAGACAGATGAAAGCCTCCCTAATCTCTGAAGGAAAAGAAACAAGTCCCCACCCCTGCAGCTCTCCCTCAATCACAGACCTCATCCCCTTATCGTATCTGGGAGCTGCTGGTCCTAAACTAACAAGTGGCAGTGGCATCTCTTAATTGAATTCCATTTAATCCCTGGCTGCCCAGTTTGAATGGTGGTATCTGTATCGAGCATTAAACATCATGAGGCTTCAGCAGCTGAAAGAGTCTTCCTCTGTTTTTTCAGATTATGTTTCATTTGAGACAGTTTTAAAGCTTTTTCAACTGTGCAGGTTGTTCCTTCCTAAAAGAAAGCTGATCTTACATGATGGCAGGTGTAGAAGTTTCTTAAAAGACAGGACAATCACTGTGAGGGCTGTCAATGCTTGTTCCTTCCCTTTTTTTCCTCATCTTGCCCAAATGCCTGCAGTTCCTGTAATTGAGAAGAAAGGTTTCTACATGGGAAGGGTTAATCCACGTGTGTTAAGTCCACCTGGAGTTTCTCTGTCACTCTCTTTGGGGGATGGAAGTGGATGTGACCCATACTCTTCAGAAGGTAAACAAGTAATTCTCCTGAACTGAAACCAGAGAACAACCTTGATGACTTGAGTATTGCAGGGACTGTGAAACCTCTTCAGAGAAAGGCTGGGCCCCCTCCAAGCACAGACATGAATCAACAGAAACATGCTTCAAATCCTCCTCACTCATTACTCTTGAGCAGAGATACACAATTCATTTTTTCCCCTCCATTCATCTTCTAACTTTTCCTCACCTGCACTGTTCCAGCTCCTGCCCAGTGCTGCTGGGGAGGTGACAGAGCCAGGCCAGGCTGGAGCAGGGCTGGGTGAGCTCGGCTGGGCACCCTCAGGCAGCAGGAGCAGATAAAGCAGCACTCACATTTGTGTTCTCTCACAGGAGAACACCAGGGTGTTTGCCTGGGTGTCACAAATTTCTTGGGAGAAAGGTGCTTGGATGCACACAGCAATCAGAGTGTTAGCATTGTTCTGGCTCTTTCTGCAGTGGAACAAAACACTGGCTCACAGCAAGGGACCCCAGTGCTGCCAGGGGGAGAAACTCCTGCACAATTCTCCTGGAGCTGGGGGCTGTGCTGGCAATCATGGCCAAACTTGGAGAATCTTTCCTGACAAACCCAATCAGGAGGAACCACTGAGCTCCCAGAAAATTCAGTGAAAAGAAAATGAGAGGGGAAGCACAAAATGGAGGATGAGGTGAGAAGCAGGGGTACTGAGGATCCAAGGTGGATTTTTGCATTTCATGCAGATGCTACACAAAGGCAATCTGCCACATCCTGCTCTGTGTGACAGAGCACTGCACATGGCCGAGTGGGAAAGGTGGTAAAGGCAGAGCTTTAGTGGTAATCACAGAGAATTTGCAAAAGGCTATGGCTGTTTGGTTTCAGCCTCATCCTGACCCTGTGATTATGGATGCACTGATCATTACTTGCTTATTAAAGCTCAAAAACAGAGGGCAGAAATTTACTCTTCACACTCAGCACTGTTCCTATGAGCTTTGAGATTATAGAGCAGATTTGGTAACTACTGAAGTGAGATTTTCCAGGGACACCACAGGCTTTGGAGTGTCCTGTGGGACTAAAATGAAGCAAAGCCAACACTCCCTCTTTGTTTAGATACTAAACTGAAGTTCATTCACTTCTTTCCCTCATGTAGGGAGACCTTTAAAGCCATGTACTCAAGCACAGGCTGGAGATGACTGTAGGGCTTGGTAATCATCACCAGTTCTTCCAAAGACACAGAGCCCTGGGTTAAAACCAAGGCCCAGGAGAGTGGGATTCAAAACTCAGTCATGTCCTCCTGCTTTCTATAAACTCATCTACTGATGACTGCTTTTGTATTCTATTTTAAGATTATTCCATTAGGGAATTTTAATTTCTGAAAGGAGCTATCTCTCTGAGGATAACTTGTGTGGCAGTCTGAGTCCTAGTTTCTCTTTGTATGAAAATACACTTCCCTGAACACTTAGTAAAAGGTGTTTGTATAATGTTTTGAATTTCTTAGACTGTGACATTCAAAATTTTATATCTACATTGTTAATGTTCTGTAAAGCAGCACACAGCAGTTTTAATAACCTCGATTTACTCTGTAATAGTCGAAACAAATTATTTGTATATCCCACAGTGACCAAAATGGAAAATAAGACCTCACATTTTCCTCTGAAGCAGTTCCAAGTCAGTTCCCTAACGTGACCATAACACTAGAATAAAACATAGAGGCCAAGGATAATGCTATGCTCAACATTTTATTTATATTTTTGTGTAAACATAATTTGCTTTGTAGGCACAATATAACAAAAGCTCTAAAGCAACAAATACAATTAAACAGTGTTTCAGTTCACTTCAATCAGGCTTAAGTTAAAGAAGCTTTCACAGTTCCTTTAAGGCAAATTGAGAAATAATTTGTTTCACTTGAAGAAACTATCCAATTGTCTCAGAGTTGTTTAAACAACACTGTCAGTAGTAAGCACAACCCTTCATTTCTGCTACAGTAAGACTTGGTCAGTGACAAGCCTTGGCTTCACCAGTTTGAACAGCACGGCCTCCAGCCCTGCCAGCGTGATACTACTGCTTGTGGTCTCCTGGAAGGTACTTTGGGCTTGTGGGCCAAATTCTGCTAGCACACATCCTGCTTCCAGAATGGATGCCTGAAAAACTCCCATTCATTTCAGTAGCAGCCTCCCTCCATGCTATATTGATACCAGTAAAACAGGGCAGAGTTTAGCTTGCTGATGGTCACACTCAGCTGTGTTGCACTCAGGTACTTCCAGAAGTATTCCTTTGTACTCACTGCAATTACCTGGTATTCTGCTGATCAGAAAATGGCCCTAAAATTGGTATGAATCAGCATGGAGAGTATTTTTTGCCTTGCTAACAAAACCAGAAAGAACTAGCCAAAATTATGTGATTGTTGTCCCTGTGGTGTCTGTGGCCATGACCAAGATCACCCATATTTGTCTTGCAGGGTAATTTAGAAGCAGAGCCCACCAGACTGTGGTTTAGAACAGAAGAATGGGTTTGCTATTCTGCTTGCCCTACTAATTTAAGGCCTTGAGAATGCCACTTACTGCCAGCTCGAAGGTCACCAGCAATATTGCTCACTTTGGCGTCAAATCAAAATTCCTAGTTATGTTAAGGTCTGTTGCAGGACAACATCATTACACTAGCTGCAAAACAAAATTGGGCATGTTTCCTACTGCTGTCAGCTGATGAGTCATGAAAACCTAATGGCCCTTCTTAAAAGTCCAACTGGCAAGCCCAATAAATGGAAAAYTCTCACTGAATACGTATTTTCTTCTGTAGATAAAGTCCCTGTTTGGGCCCGAAATGGCACTGGAAGTATAGACAAGCCCAGCTTGAAAATAAACTTAACTATAATGAAATGAAGAGAAAAATGAAGTTCTGGTTGGATCAATAGTTCAGAAGCTTTTTTGGCATTTTTTTCCACAGTTATTTCTTGCTGTTATTTTTGAATTTGTTCAACCCAAGGGGAACTCCTTCAGAATGAACCATCTGCACAATTCTCTGACAGCGACTTCATGAGTACAGTGTAAAGAGATGGACATTAATACTCAGGCAGCAAAACCAAACAAACAGAAAAAACCTAACGAGAATCTTCTAAAACCACATATAAAAGTCATTCAGACCCAGAAGTCCTCTCACACTGAGAAAAGCCTGAGAAGACCCCACTTTTAATTTCTCTGTATTAATTTTTAACTTCTATCATAACACGCTACTTGTAGATTTAGGTGAACAACTAGTCATGTCTGGGTAAATAATTTCTTTTGAAAAAAAAGAATATTAATTTGAAGCTGTAGGCATTATGCAAGGTCTCTGCCAGTCCTTCAGCATTTCTGCTGTACGTGATCACAGTAATTTTAAAAGAACTGTTTTAACAAGACAGTTGAGGACCTGAGTAGCTGCTGTTTGGATAGGTGAAGGACGTGGAAAAATATTTATTTTTTCATGTTTAGATATAGTTTCCACTAGTGGGAGGTAGATAAGACTAGCTGGTCTTTGAATACTTGATCCTGTAAATAATTATAAATGTAACTGTACATATGGAGCAGAGCTWTTGATAGAGCAATTCACCCAGATAGAAGTTATCCCTGTACATGATCTGTGGTGGGATTAAGGCCTAAACCTCATTTTTTAAAGGGTGAACTTCTGCAGGAGTTCAGCTCCAGCCTGACAGTTGATCACACATTAGCAACTTCAGAGCAATATACTCCATCACCAAATTTCTTTCTACATCCTGAAAAGTGATCCTTACCAATGCAATTTAAAAATGAAATGTCAAATTGGTTTGAATTTGACCTATGAGTCAATGTGTCCCTACCAGAAGATGTTGATCAAAACCTCTCAATTAGTGATTTCTTGCACAATTTCAGATTCCATGATTCTGGATGAGGTACTTTTGAAAAAGAAGATAGGATTGCTTGTGAAATGATGTAGTATGACTGAGGAAAATAAAAAGTAATCTTTGTTGCAACTTTTATTTGTGGTTCATTAAAGGAAAACTATTTTAACACTGAAAATCCAGAAATATAAAATTATCCCTCCAGTTACTAGAATCTTTCAGACAGCAAGTGGGGATTTTTTTTTTTTACTGTTTCCAACTTGCAAAAAAAGCCCAAACTTCCCAAATAACTTTATGCAAGATGTTGGAATTTGCATGAGAAAGATGCCCATCTAAAATTACACAGTAAGTTAATAAGGCTTTCAAACAAGAACAGAAAAACCCATGGGACTCCTACAGGGAAACTGGGTATTACACAGAAATGTCGGAATACTGCACTGGATGAGAATGGCACTTGAGTTCAAAACAACAATGATCAACAGCTCATAGCTCAGCTGACTGCAAACAAATACAACACACACTGTACTACAGCATTTGTTCACTGATGCACAGAAGAGATTTCCCAGTCTTGTTCCCTTCTCCCTCACGACTCCTCCTGCCTGCCCGCTGTGGCTGCTACTGGATGAAGGGCATGCGCTCCTTGTTGTCATTGTCCCCTTCGTGGTCCTCTTCCTCCTCTCCAGCCTCGCTGGTCTCCGTGCTGTCGTTGGCCATCTGCACCATGAAACACCAAGGACATCAGAGCACCTTCCCCACCCTTTGATTCCTCCCCGCCTCAGTTTGATTCATTGGATAAAGCAACTTTGGGAACTCAAGGAGGCAGAGCTGCCACACGAAAATGAACATTCTGTCTGTGCAAAGCCTTTGCTGGCTCTGCACCACTTCCAGCTAAACCTGCAAGCTGTTCCCCCAAGGCTCACAGCTCTATTTCCTAACAGAAAGCTGTGTGCAGGACAGCTGCACACCAAGACTCCTCTGGGCACTTGTAGTAAACTGATAGTAAGGGTCTTGAATAGGAAACACAGCTGTGTAAGGAGTTTACAGAATATGGGACCTCTGGGTTACAACTCCTCTATCTGCTCTTTCAGTAACAGGCTAATGGATGGCCCCATCTGAGGGACAGTGTGAATACTCAGGGGGCAATTTCCTTTCTTTTATATATTAAAAACCCATTGACACTTTTGAGAGCAGAGTAGATGCTGGCAGGATACACCCACAAGAGAGTGCAGGTCCCAGATCATACAGCAGTGGGAAGAAACTGCATTTTCATATTTTACTGAAGATGGTTGCACAGGCAGTAGGCAATTGTAGGAATCTGTAGCTCAGAAGAGCATTTAAAGAGTACACTGTGGGTTTTTTCACGTGGAAATATTTATTACAAGCTGTGAAAAGGTGCAGGACCCTTCAGCACTTCACCCTGTCAGTGTGACAGGTCTGTGGAGGCACAAGAGTCTGGTTCACTGGATGGGGGTAGTGTTTAAGAGCACAGATTAGTGTGACTGCATTCTCTTCTACACCCACATTACCTCTCTTAGGACACAAAAAGATTCTTGTATTAGCTTATAACTACTTCAAAGCCAAGTAAGCAAGGGACTCGTTTACTTTTTAAAGAGAAATGCAATGATGTTTGATTATTAGCCTCTCCTGGAAATAAAAATCTCAAACGCAACCTGATTTTAATGCAAAAAACCCCACTGCTCTGAAGTTACTCATATTTTTGAGTTAACACCCTTTCATGAAAGTGTATGTGAGGTCCTCAAAGCCTTCCTTTTCCTTACAGAGAGTTTGTATGAGATTTGGGTGCAGTTTTAGAGTGAGTAAGAGCTTAACTGTAAGTGCAGATTCTTTTCTTTTCTTTTAAAACAGGAGGTTTCTCAGGTCTGAAAGCAAACTCCATACATCAGCAGTATTGATTTAAAGTCAGGTTTGCATTACCTTCGTTACTGCTCTTTCCTACACCACCAGTGAATGCTCAGGAGTGAGCCTGGCTTTCATTTACCACTTCTCTTTGAAAGGTTTATGAAAGTGTTAAGTGCTCCAAATCTAGTGGACCAGAGCTCCATCACTACCATCTTTCTCCAGGATATTTCTAGAAATATTTCATGTTATACTTCATATATCACAAAAACCAGCAAACTGAATTCCTACCAAAAGTATAACTTTAGTGTGGGAATCAGGAAGCACTCTTATATTTGCACACTGAAGTAATATTGACTGGGTTTTTTCCTGTTCAATCCACTTATTAATACAGGAATATTTTAGTTTGAGAAAAGTCTGTTTGTTTTCCATCACAAGGGCAGAAGGACACGTGGCAGTTTTACCCTGGTCCAACACTTGCTGGCACAATTTTGGAGAAGGAGATAATCATTCAGTAGAGAGAAGTAACTGCTTCAGTTACTTTTCACTTGGGTTAAATACAGAAATTATGGTTACTGGTGGTATTTGGGTGCTATGGACTTATAAGAAATCAGTGTCAACAAAGCATTACAAGGAGCATGTGTCCAGAAGTCACTGCCAGGCTGTATCATGTCTGTAGTGCTTTGCACTCACCAGGGGAGTGGGTGCTTTCTCCACATCCAGAATGAGTTTTCCTATATTTCCTCGGTCATGGATTCTCTGCATGGCCTCCTTCACCTGAAAGAAAGATCACTTTTGATAATTTTCAGTCACACCCTAGGAGAACCCTGAGTCCCTCCCTTCCAAAACCAGCAAAATGTTAGTGTGCTATGTGCAAGGTSACTCCAAGAGCTGCTTGAGAAAAGACCAAGAGTTAAACATTTTTTAGTGAATTTTTCGGGCCTGGCTTTTGCATTGTGTTTGTCAAAAGGGGATGGGAGTCCTGAGGACAGTCTCTGAATAGCATAACACATCCATAAGGTTAATGCAGAACCAAAGTGATGGATAGCTGAGGTGCAGGGAGATATACAGGCTCAGGGAGGTAATTCTAAAAGGTGGTTCATTGCATTTTGTCTTTGCAGAATATTTATCAAGACATCCTACTTTCACTGAAATATTTCTAATTGATCTATAATATTTTTCCAATGATATTTATGGGTTACCACAGAGGAAATGCCATGTCCAAGCTATGGTTGGGATTAATGCAATGCTGTGGGTCTTGCTGCCTAGGCAAACATTTATTTCCTTCTTTTTCTCACTTTTTTCTACTTTTTTTTTTTTTTTTTAAATAACTGATGTCCTACTGATATCACCACGACCATCTGTTTAACAGCTGGCTGCAATTAGTGCATGTGAGAAAGCCACAAGGACCTCTTCTTACAAGTGCACTGGAGAGAAGCTTATTTTGATGCATGAAGTTTTACAACTCAGGAGAGCTCATTGCTGATAAATTGAATATGTGTGTGTGTGTTGCACTGAATGTTTAATGTGCAGCATACAGACCCACTGCTGAGTCACTGGCACAGGGTGCCCAGAGAAGCTGTGGCTGCCCYTGGATCCCTGGCAGTGCCCAAGGCCAGGMTGGACAYTGRGGCTTGGAGCAGCCYRGATAGTGGAAGGTGTCCCTGCCCATGGCTGGGGGTTGGAATGAGATGAGCTTTAAGGTCTCTTCCAATCTATGGTTCTATAAATCACTAAAAATTGGAAGATGTCAGGAGTTTCTCCAGTTTCACAGTGGGAAACTTCAGGAACTGAAAATGTGCCCAACAGGCCCATACAGCCATATCCTCATCACACTGCTCTTGGCCAGCATAACAGGGTAGGTTGAGACAAAAATGAGTTTTATGTTAATAGGATTTAGCACCTATGACATAGTGCTATTGAATATTTTAATAATACTGGCATATACCTTTGAAAGAAAATGCTGAGTTGGGACCTGATGGGTCCCATAGTACATTTCAAAGCCTGAACTGGGGTCCAGGCTCCCAATATATTCCCTGTCTAATACAGAAGGAGGTATGTGATTTTTAAAGATTATACAGCATTCAACTTCCAATTAAATTTAATGGATGCTGGGCACAGCACAAAATGTCTTTCCCATCCGTCGGCCTTACTTGGGAACCTGACTGCAGTGAACTCAGTGTTACTCCCTGAATTTTACATWGGTGTTCCCTCAATTATTAAATACCAGACTTAGGAAAAATTCTATTAGAACATAAGAAAAATTGCACTGCAAATGCAATGACTTTCTAATTTAGGGCATTATTGTAAATTCACCTCAGAAAACAGAGTCTTATGAATCCCCCCTGGATAGCAGGCTGACCTGGAARTGTAGTCCACAAAATCACAATACCTTTTGTGAAGCTACCTTAGAGCATAAACAACACTCAACTATCCTGTCAGACTAGTTCTGCACTATGGATAATATTCCTTTAAKAATATCCAATCATGATGCTGGAGAAGCAGCAGCAGTATATAATTTTTTATGTCTGTTTTTACCCAAATCAAGCTTTTAGGAGGTTACAGCACAGCGTAAATAACAGAATTGGAGAAACCAGCAAACACACTTGCCTGTCCACTGAAATTTATAACCAGAACAATCATGTGGAAAGCAGGGCATGCAACATTTATTTTAATTTGTACCATATCATATTTAGTAAGGCAAATTTGAGAAAATGTGCTTTCCCTGCTTTTTTCACATACACAGTATCAAATTTAAGCCCCTGGAGAAAGGTTCAGGAGTTGTTTCCAAGACACTTGTAARTAACTTGCAAATGCAAACAGCAGGCAGAGGCAGAGGGAACAATAAAACTTATAACAATAATAGTGGCTATGGAATCCAGATGGAGCTATTAAAATATATAAAAACATTGAAAAGATTTGAAGAGCTGATACAACATCTGTGCCTTTTAGGGTTATTTGTAACTTACCTACCCAGTCAGTCCAGTTCTGTCCTGGTGCCATGCCATTCAGCACACAATGTCTGAGTTAAGAGACTATGAGCTATTTTAGAAATGAGTAATTTTATGTTTATGGCTGCTAACAGTCCACTTGTTCAACCAAGACTGCAACTACTYGTTTCCCAAGGTGCYWATTAAAACCCTTCCCTCTTCTCCTRCAGGGGACAGAGAGGATTAAAAACCTTCTTTGCTGTACAAGTGTGGTTAAATTGTTTTGCACAGACTATATGGAAACTTCTAGGTTTTTCTGTGCCTTTCACAGAGGGAGGAGCTGCCTGTGAGTTGGTGCCTCAGTGTTTGCATATTCCTAATGAAGACAGGGTCTCCCTCTGTACTTGGTTAAAACCAGACCCAGGCTTAATTGGTTGTACAGGGAGGCATGTGGAAATTCTGGAATTTACTGGAAGTTCCCTGAAGTGGTTGAAGTTTCATTCATAAGAAACATCCGTTCCAGCAGGAAGACTCACAAGGGTTTCCCTCTTCTTACAGCATTCTATCCCTAAATCCCTKTTCACCAATTAGTCCATATTGGTTGCTATTTGCATTTGTCAGCTCAAAGCCAAGTAAATGGATTTTACTTTTGTTTATGTGGATGAGTTAATTGAAATGATTCTTGTGCAGTATCATCATCAGAGGGCTCTTGGATTGGAAACAGCACAAAGGGSTGTTTACTGATAAGAAGAGTTTCCACTGGAATAAAGGACAAAACTGTTGTCCTGTTTTTGCTTTCAGTATGGCTCAKCCCTGAGAGGGGCTGTGTCTGAACTAATGCCAAACCACAGATTTTAGCCTTGAGAGCCTCCAGATTGACACAATTTCTGTCAAAGCTCTGCAAGGGAATCAGAACTATTACACATTAGTGGTCCACTGGTCCTGGCAGCAATGATACACTGMATTGATATAGTATCTCTTAAGAAAACCCATATTTCAATTTCTCTTTAGCTAATGAATTGCAAAGTTTTTATTTCATTAAAAGCAAAAGTGAATCCTCTACAGTAACTGTCATAATCTATTTTCCACTACTGAACACTTGTGTATGCACAGGGAACATGGCATGATTTTATTGTAGTTATTCTGTCTTTAGTGAGCTGACAGCAATTTTCCCTTAAAGTAAAATACAAATTTGCATAGAAAAAACAGAGTAATTATTATCTCAGTTTCTTCTTTCTACATAGTAAAGTACCAACAATAGCAGATAGTGAAGCACTACTACTGCAAGTAAGAAACCAGCTTTCAGGAATCACAGTATATCCACAAATCACTTAGAGAAGTTTAATGAAGTCTCTGTCAGCACTCCTGACTAATTTGCAACACACTTCTCTTTGAGAAATATAGGTTAAAAAGCTCCAAATTAAACATGTTATTACATGTAGCCACTCAGACCAGACAAAAAGGATTTTCATACTGAAATTAAAAATAGCAGGCACTACACAATTTTTACTCAAACAGTATCTGCAACACCAAAACAATGAAAACSAAGGTGTATTCCAAACAGAACAACTAATATAACATGCTGGCATTGTATTTGGATATTTGCAGCCAGCTTCTGATTACACTGCTTTCCCACAGCTTTTGATGGCAGGGTGTAAAAACAGTCCATTTAAAATCAACTAAAAAACTCCTTTTCCCCTGAAATACATATTGTACACCTGCCTTAATTCTCCTTTTTTTCCGATGTTCCCCTTGGATTCTTCTTGTTTGTTTTTAGCACTATGCTTTCCCCAGGTGGAATCAGGAACTGGGGCAGATTTCTTGTCTGGCTTTTCATCTTMAGTCTTTCATTTCAGGTCTCCACCTCTGCTGTCCTGGTTCCTTTTCCTTTGGAAAGTTCTTGAATAGAGACACTTTCCAGGGTGCAAGTCTGATCCTCTATAAATAAAACATGCTTGAAACAAACAATTATGCTCCAACTTTGTACTGCTCTAGTCAAGCCTCCACTTACTTACTCATTTTACTACCAAACTAATTTGTTGGCTGCTTGCATTCAAAATCAAGAGCCAACTGTAATCTCTACTGACAGATTCATAAATTCTTGCTGACATTCAGTTGGCTCTGGAACTTCATTTTGCTGTTAGAACATAGCAAGAGCAGTCTACTGCTTTATAAATACAAGGAAATTTAAATGGAAAATGTATTACTAATTATCTGCTGCACCACCATTTCTCAGTGTGAAAGAGAAATGCAGCTTACCTAAGAAATAGATGCTATTTTCAAGCCTTYGGGTATTATTTTAAACATAATGATCCATTTCTGTATTTGGCTCTTACAAGGAACCAGTCTCAGGAGTAAAATAAGAGACYGGGAAGCTGGATCATGAAACCAGTCACTCTGCCAGAGTAACACATTGGGGGCTTCAGGCCCACGTCAGTAATGTGGAGTTTAGGAGGGAGAAACAATGAAGGCAACAYGCCATGGAAAAGCTTCCTAGTGGAAATGTCACAACACAATGTTTTCATCATCCTACATGAAGCTGTTTAGCTCAGTAATGGGATTAATTTTATTGATTTGTTTTTTTAGTGAAGTTCTACATTTACTTTAGGGGAAAAAAAAGCATTGAAAGACACTGGTGCAAGAGAAGAGTGGGTATTCTTTAGCTGCATGAGGTTGGATGCAGTCTGTTGCACAAATTCCCATCTRCAGATTGCACTTCCATTTTTGCAGACAACTTCTTTATCCACTGTCAGCTAAGACAGTTTTATGGGCTGGTGGCAGAGGACTTTATCCCTTCTTTTCTTGGGGCCCTCTGATGGTAGTTTTTTTCCCTGGGGTACTTGAAAGGATTTCTACTTACGATAAAGGGATTCTTCACTCCCCTTTTTGATAAATCAGGCTACGGTATGAAAGGCTAAAGAATCTTATGCCAAGATTACAAATTTAATCCAAACCAGGAGTGATATTAATTCAATTATCTCAGTGTAATCTGTAAAACTCCCCAGTCATTCTAACACTGTATCATCATGAGCTGTCAAAAAGGTTATCAGCACCCAAATGAAGGAAACATCYCTCAGTAGCAGATGGGCACAGTGAAGCAGAGCATCAGTTTAGGTTATGATCTACAACTGCAATTTTCCCTCTCATTAGTTCCACACCTTTAGGTTCGAGATTACTGTTTATTTTTATACATCATCTCAAAGAATCACCTTTCATCCTCTGCTTACACACTGAAAATGTCCAAGCCTTCCAGCATGTCATGACTTTCACCCTCTAGGCATGAAATAATCCCCTTATAAATTTTAAGCTGTGCTGCACACATCACCTCAAAGCCCTGCTTTTCCAGTTACACCCCTCCTCTTTAACTCTTCAGCTGATTCTTCAGAACAAAAGCAAAGACAAAAGGAGCAACATTTACTCCCTGCATCTGGCCACCAACCCAAGTCCCTTCTGCCCACACCCCCTCCTGGGAGCACTTCTGTCCAGTATTATTTTTAAACAACCATGTGRCTTTTTGTGGGTTTTTTCACATAAGACAGTGTTCAACACAGACATCTCCAAAGCTGGTGCTCCAGTGATTCTTTACAGCAGCTCCCCAAATGTCAATGTCACTGCATGCCTCAAACCCAGTTACACAGTTCTGCACTTACAGGCTCTTGGGCAGTTTCTGAGGCCTGGACTGTGTCTCCTTGAGGGCTGTTTGTCATGTCACAGAGCCCTCACCTGATCCTTCTGCAGCCTGCTCATCACAGCTGTAGCACCAGAAATAGTAACAGCACCTTTTAACCATTTGTCCTCATCCAGCCCATTCGTAATCAAATAAAAGAGGTGGAACAGAGCATTTTGCCACAGCAAAAGGACTTTATCTCGAGGCTGGCTGACTTCTGTTCTCCAAAGAATATGGAGAGAAAGGAGGGAACACCCTTTAGCCTGCTTAACCAACAGAAACAGGACCATATCTCTTATCAAACGGCTTCTTTGGTCTTTAGTTTGGTATTGTGCAAAACAGATCCAAAATCCACTTCACAGTCTCATTGTGAGGTTCTTCAGAGGTCAGAATGGACAGCACAGCACGACAGCTACTTTTGGAGGAGAATTTTGAATATCCTGTATATACAGAGAGATTTCAKTTCCTGGTCTACTGGTRTAATTTCCCWGACATCACTGGGTCACACACAAATRAGTGAGAGCAGGTATGGGAGGAGAAAAAAGCCTCAGTTGATAAAGGAATACCAGGAGTGTTCCATAGCCTTCAATCACTCAAACATATATTCTGTAAATGAATATTATCATTCAAGCATGGGTTTTACACAGACCAGCACTCTTTGACCACTCCTCCTGATCTGAGCATGAACTTTCCATGAGGAGAACTCAGTGTTTTCCTTACGACAGCCCAGAGAGCTCCCCCCTGCTCCCCCTGTCCTTGTCCTCTCTGTGCAGCTAAAACAAAAAGGACGAATTTAGCTCATGTGTGACTGCAGACTCTGTCTGCCAGGACAGAGCTGGCTGCACGAGCATTGCTCACCAACAATTAATTCCTCTCCCAGACGCCTGCAACTGCATCATGCCTGCAAAATCACATGGACAGCATCTCCATGGTGACARTGCCATGCGCTGTGCAAACATCAGCTGGCTAGTCAAGGTTACTTTGGCAACCCAAGTGTCACAGGTAATGATCCAAATCTCCTTCACATTTATGAAAAAATAATCTGAATTAAAAAGATGCCCGTTTTTCATTCTAGGGCTGACTCTGTTCCGTTGCTGCTCACAACTGGCACTATTTCAATGAGCCCAGAGCTACCTCCATTAGAATTACAAACAATAATATCAAGAATAATTATTTAAGCATTATTTCTAGACAGTAATGAAGAAAAAAGAAGCATACTGCAGTAGATTCCAGCTGAGATCCTACATAAGCAAAGCTTTAATACCATAGCTTTCATTAGTGCTATAGAGCAAAATAATTTTTATCAGGCTCACTGCTGTGTTCTATTATAAAGCTATGCTGTCTTTAATATGGAYTGTGAGCTGCATTTTAATTGCAGATGCTCTTCTCAGACCAGGAGAGGAGTTTTCTTTCATGTTTTTGGTATATACAGCTTTTATAACTAACACTGCACTTGCTACAAAGAAAAACCACATCATCTGTCTTCTGGATTATATCTGTCTACATCCRGTCTGTGGAAGGGAAGAAACTCAAGGAACCAAGGACAGCAGTTCCTGAACTTGCTGGCAGCTCAGAGGGAATACCTGATGTTCTGCTCCCTGCAGACCCTGCCAGCACTGAGCAGAGCTAAATGTCCCCTTGTAGCCACACAGCCCTGCTGGGGTGGCTTGGGCTCATGAAGGGACAGGAGGTGGCTCCGTGCACAGCCAGGACACACACGTGACCAGCAGCCACTGGCTCCTCTGCTAACGACTGCCCCTCTACTCCCAAAAGAGACATCTGTCAAAATTTAGTCCTGTTGCTTTGCTGGTGTATTTTCTCCTTGATAATCTTGAAATGTCGCTCTCGTGTTTATACAATACAATGTTGTGAGGTAATATTTCAGTGGGAAACATGCTGGGTTTTTTCACAGCTTTTTTGTTTTTATTTTTTAAAGTGAGCTTGCAATACTTCCCTTTCTCAGGCTGCCTTCTGTACAAGCTTTTGTAGAAAAAACTGTTTTCCTATGTGATTAGTGACAATTATCCCACCAAACACAGTTATTTGGACAAAACCATCCTTTGCTGTAAGGGATTGTTTCCCTTGAGAGCAATGGAATAACATGTATTCAGTATAGCACACTTCCCTGGGAATGATCTGCATTCATGATAGGAATATTTCCCTCGCACTGTGTAGCAGAATAGCCAGCAGAAAAATGCTTCTAGTGTTAAATTGCCTTATCTGCTCTGACAAAACCCTTCAATTACCTGTTTGTGTGGGAGCTGGGTATRTGGGAGGCTGGCAAACCCACATCTGCAACCAGCCTGGATTCTCCTTCTCACCTACACCATTAATTCTGAAGAGACCTCCCAGCCTCTCTGTTCTCCTGGAGGCTGAGGGTATGCAGCAGCTTGCATGACAGATGGAAAAGCAGCATAATATTTACAGGATTTTGAACAGGCTCTATTCCTGCCTGTGGTGAATGCAGCCAGCTCTTAAGATGCAGAAATTGAGCACTGAGCATATGTAAGAAGACACATCGAACTCCAGGTATGCGGGGCCCAATTTTCTAAAATGCCTACATGGGCATGGAGAAAACGTGCATACAATCAAAATGGAAAAACTGAGTATCACTAGCAGTGATTTTGAGCTGATCAGAGTATTTTCCCTACAGAAAACACGTGGTTCATGAAGTCTGTTTCCATGTCATGTCACATCATGTCGTGTCCTGTCCTGCTAGAAGCCACCTGAAAGCAAAAATGCTTTTATCCAACCACTGTTTATGCCCTGTCACACTGAACTTTTGCACCAATGGTTTTGCCTGCACATGTGCAAACAGAAAATCCTTTTAAAATCCCTTTCATCCCTCCACTGCTATCTGCAGTTGCAAACAGCAGCAATGGCCTCTTGTTCCCTTCTGCTGCCTGTCAGCGAGGAGAGACCTTTTCTCTGGAGTACCTTTTAGCCTCTCTGTATGTTGCCATGGCAGCAAGACTAAAACCAGACCCAAGATGAGGAAAATGTCAAAGGAATAAAAACTGATGCTACAGGCAAACTGAGAGTCCTCCCTTGGCTGCTGAAGATACCTATTAAGTGATACATCTTCTGGATGGAGAGCTATGACTGCACAAACTGGGCTGCCTTCTCTCCTTATTCCTACAAGCTCCTGCTGACGTCAATGAGAGTTTGTTTTGCCTCAGTGAAATTCAAAGGAAAAGAGATTTAAAGCCTTGCAATTACAGAATAACTGAGCCAAATCTTGCCAGCTTTTACAGAATCAACAGGGATAAAGCAGGAAAAAAAAGGCAGAATCAACAACAAATTAAATATTTAGAAGTACTAAAGGCCAGTGCCTGGATTTTCTGTTTGGTGGGAGCTTTTTCTACATGATAAAAGAGGAGAAGAGCCTGAAATTTGATCCATCAACACAGGGAATTCCAGCAGGTTAGGACAGCTCAGGGGCATTCAGCACTGACAGCCAAAGACAAACTCTTGGTTGTAGCAAAGTGCTACAGAATGGACATTTCTGTGAGACTGTGCATTACCTCAGAACCTGCACAGAAAGGACACTCATTTTGATGTAAACTGGCACACCTTTTCTCAATATCACTTATTATTAAGATAAGCTTGAAGAAAGTAATTTTTTCCTGCATTACTATAGAAAATCCTTTAYTCCTTTCAGAGTCAAGAGTTGTTTCTGTGGGGCATAAATTTGGTGATGAAATCCCTGGAACACATTTGAGCAGAGAAGACACATCCTGAGAACCAGGATGAAGCTTTAGGGTCCTCCACCGTTTCTTTTAGAGCAGCAACAATTCCTGCCCCATTCCTGTGAGCCACTGGCTCCCCAGGACTGGCTGAACCTTTGGCATGGATGGTAGAAATCACAAAAACATGGTCCCAGTGCTAGGGAAATGGTTTTGAGCACATCAAAGCCACAAGGAGAGGAGCTCAGAACTGGTCCCCTTCATGGTACCTTTCTGAGCATTAATGCATCCTGCAGTAAATTGCAGCCAGGTGTGCCAGGGATGCCCCAAACACCCCTGAAGCTTGGGGTATTCAGAGATGCTGGTCTGCAGCAGCAGCTCTTATGGTAAGGAGAATTCYTTTAGCTGCAAATGAATTTTGGCACCCACAGGGAAAAGAGACCCTCTGTACTCTGTTAGGGTGCAGCAATCTGCTGCCTAAATTGAATTAATATATGATGCTCAGTTTGCTGTATTCCTGTACTCCATCACAATCTGCTATAACAAATTATGGCAGGAAATAAACTTTATTACATTCATCACTATGCAGTAAAAAAACCCAAAAAACAAAAACAAAACCCACAAACAAACAAAAAAACAAAAACCAAAAAAACACCAAAACATCTTTTGCTGTTATTGACCATCAAGCTCCATGTCATCAGTTTTTAAACTTTTCCCTCAGCAATGTTACTCTGTGATCTCTTTGAAAATCATCTGGAGAAAAACTGCACCAACCCACAAGATGATCTTATTTGTTCTCTTGCCCTCAGCTCCAGTAGTTATGAGTGTCATTAACCTCTCCTGCTCCTCCACCCTCAGAACACGCAGACCTAATCCCAAGCACTCCAGTTTCTGTGGTGCTGTATTGCTGGCTTTTCAATCACAATGCCTGGAGTGTGGAAGGGCAATGTTGCTGATCTCCTCTGACCAGCCTTGCAGCAGCAATCCTGTTTGGATCATCCTGTGGGAATCCAGTGGACCCCTGTCCACACAAGTGGAAGATCATCCAGCCTTTCTGGAGCTCCACAGCAATATTGCTGTGTGCCAGCCGGGGTCAGAGGGCCCTTCCAACCACAGCCCTGCTTTAGGGTTCAGGCTTTTACAACTTTCAGTGTTCGGGGTCAAATAATGTAAGAAATGGCACAGAACTCAGAGTGCCTATTCCATGTGCTGCTTCTTTTATTGTCTCTCTCAAAGCAGCAGCCCTTGTCCTCTCAGAAGCTGCACAGTGGCGTGGATGAAACCCTGAGGTTCTGAACTCCTGTGATGCAGATCTACACAGACCCTTTGGGCTGGTGTCTGTAAGCATAAGATAATTTGTACTATTAATTCCTTGCTACTGTGGTGTAAAAAAAGTATTTMTTTTTAGTTTTATGTTTAGACCAAAAGCCCTTCCAAGCCCCTTCTGGATACAACAAAACCAAAATTCCACAGGTGATCACCTTCTTGCTGCTTCCCAAGCTTTCATCAGCATCTCTTTATTCAAATTTCTGTCTATTCAAACAAAAGGGTTTATTTTACATAAAAGAGATATTTTGTTGTGTGTACCTCACTAGAGAGGATTTGCTTTCTTTTAGGAAGATGCAAAACTACAGAAAACCTTCTACAATGAATACCCTTGTATATCTCCTATTATTTTACCAGTACTCCATGCTGATGGTCTGTATTAGTTCCACCTGATTTGTCTGCCAGGCTTGTTCCAGTTCTCTGATTCACTGGAACCACTATCCGAGAACTGGATCTTCACAAAAAACTCATTTCTACAGTCTCTCAGAGGTTTTTCCATCTCTTAGCACCAACAATTTWTTTTTGCATTTCTCACCAACGCTTTTGAAGCCACACTTCAAGCACCACAAYCTGCATGAGAGTAGTTTCCCTTTTTTCCCCCTTAAACTTCCCTTACTTTCTTCTACATGACCCATGAAAACATGTCCTTGTCCTGCATCTTTCCCAAATGGCAGGTGAATTTCTTTGGAAGTCAGGCACAAAACCTGTGACCAACACGGCTTCCGTCCCTGTAACCTTGCATCTTACTTTCTAAATGATTCAAATGAGTCAAGTATTTTTCTCCCAAAGACCTTCTATTACAGATTCTTCAGACTCATCCTTAAGCTCAATTTTGAGCGACTTATTTCACAACATGGGATATTAAAATCATTAATAAAAGAATGAGAAAATCCTGTATGACTTATCTCCTTATTCCAAAGAACTCTGAGTCTTCCTTTATAACTACTAAGGAACAGAAATTGTGCTTTATTCCAGAATMACCATTCCAAAACCATGGGAACTGAATTTAGTGATTACAAAATACAGTAAACATTCAGTCTTCCAGATGGTAATCAGTAAAAAGTCTTGACACTCTAATTTCTAAAGTCTGAGAAGCTTCRTGTAAAAATCCACCTACGGGGATCAGATTAGTAGAACACATTAATGTTGTGACTTTGAAAAATACCTCTATTTTTTTCTGTAATAATGGATTATCTTCAGCAAAATCCATCCCCAATTTAATTATGTAAATTCTTGAAACTCATCAAGGTAAATACCAAAGATAATGATGATTTGTATCTAATGATACAAGTAAGAAAATACTTCTCTTTTGATTTCCTTGTGTAATTTTTTTTTGTTTCAGAAAACAGTGCCATGAGGATTGCAAACCTAATTCCTTCTAAGTTATGACAGTATTTTTTGATCATTCAAGAAGCTCTCCRAGTCAGATCTTACCATTGGGTACCACTCTGTAGCTTCATTAAAACAGAACAAAACCAAACCCCTCTGTTATATTAAACTGTAATGCAGTTGTTATGATAGAGAGTATGATTCATGCTTATCCTCAGTTTGAGCTGCATCACTTTACAGCAAGATTGAAATAATTCATCCAGGCAAGATGAAAGGTATTTGAATTTATCTTGTTTGCTGGTTGACAGTTTTACAATATATACTGCAGTCCTATTTGCTTTATTACTTAATATTTCTCCTGGCACTGTTAAAAAATGTCTTGTTCTAAGCCTGTATTAAAGACCTTAACTTCCYGTTAGCATTGTACCAGTGTGACTGCTATAAAATTGATTTAGTTTACAACAAGTTTAATGCTGGTGTGTGAGCACTGATTGAGCTCAGCATTTCATTCTATTGACCCAGCTCAGAGTGCAATAATTGGTAGCACGGAGCTGAAACACAAGTGTCAGCGTGACAGAACATCCCTGCTGCAGCCCAGGCAGCTTCCAATCTAATTCCATTAAATCTGTGTGTGTAGATGGACCCCAACCCTGAAAGGCTTGGGCATGAGCCACAGCAATGCAGGGAAATGGGCAAGAACCTCACTAACACACATTTTGCTAGCTGAAGGCTAAGGCAGGTCAAACTCTGAGAATTAAGCTGGATGTTTCCTTCAGATTGAAGGACAAGATGCAGTATTGTGTTATTTCTGCTAAAGAACTCAAAGGTTATGCCTTTCTTGCTCAGGAAAGTTTAGGATCTTGAAGATATTTTACCCAGGATGTAACTACAGCATATAATAGAAAAAGCCCTCAGGTTCTTCTCAAGGTTGTGGATATTTGGTGGTGGTCAGGAACTCACTTTTACACAACCTTTATTCTACTAAACCAAATTCATTTTAACCAAGATTTGGAGCAGCCTGTGATGTGTGAGGCTTCATTTTCTCCAGKTATGGCCTAACATTTTCAGAGGTGTGCACTGTAACACCACCTTCAAAACTCAAGCTTTGATACTCAAACTATCATTTTCTGTACAATCAAAACTCTGGAAAATCAGTGCTCATTTGAAACTCTTACATTACATTGCTTCCTTGTAGMATTATTTTGTCAAAGTCAGTGTTCMTAACAGTTTTTCCCTACAAAATACCTTTGTGTTCAATCACTCCCAACTGGTTAATATAGATCTAGGAGTCTTTTAGTATGGACAATGTATCTGCTGCAATGCTTCAGTGTAAATTTAAATGATTATCTGTAATGAGCAATAATATTATTACTAAACTGCAATACCACATAGAACTCTCAATTATCACATTAAATTTAGATTATATTATGCTAAAAGATATCTTTATGCCCAAGAGTAATTTTGCTTTTAAAACTCATCTGTGTTTAAAATGATTGAAAAGAATATATGAGCCATTTTCATTAGGTGAGAACAATTATCTTGATTAACAATTGTTATGCACTAAAATGAAGTGTTATTTTGATAGGTTTGATTTTTGATGCCTTTTTTTGAACCTTAGCAAAGTTGTGTGTGAAACAGAACACAAAACCTATGTTTTCTTTGCAGCAAAGGCAATTTAGTAACATAATCAGACCACTAGTACCAAAGAAAAAATAAATTAAAACAACCCTGGAGAATAATTTTGTGCTACTGCTCAAGAGATTTCCAAAATTTCTACCAATCTSCCAAAACTAGTCATCAACATGATCAGCTGCTGAGAGACAAAATTGGCTTTGCTGATGGAACTAATAATTTACTTTTTCTTTGGCCAGTGTTACACAGATAYACCCATAAGCAGATCCCAGGAGACCAGCTAGAATACTCACCTTAGAACAGCATTTCTAAAACCAAAAAGGCCCATTTAATTCAATTTACTGTACCAGAGCTCAGTATCTATTAATATCTAAACATCTTTCTACTGTAGCTAAAAGTTTATATCAATGTTTGCTCTTTATAGGCCARGCACCCAAAATTCCCCAAAGCAGAAAAATGTGAGCTAGAATTTACAGCAGAAATGCTCAAGGCACAGCATCTACTGATGTTTTTCATGACAGTAATGCAGCAGTGTATGAAAGCAGCCTTTTTCCTTCTGCTCTGTTAACCTTTCTGCTCCCTGTCACTCAACAGAAATGGCCTCAGAGATGATGCTGCCAATGCAGAAGAATTTAGACGAAATGGACGCATCAAATTTAAATATATATATCAAGATATTTTCATTATTCTTGTCTCCMACTCCCCTTTTGATTCTTTTCAGTGACTTCTTAAGTGAATTTCTGGGCATTCATTGATTAATGAAGTAATAGACTCATAGATTACAGCCAGAAAAACAAACAAAATAATTAGTCTGATTTTTTTTTTTTTTTTCAAATCAAGAAGCCAAAACTTCAACCAAAAGCATCAGTCTGAAGGCAGGAGGAATCAAAATTTTTTGTATTCTCTGTTGTGCCAGACATATAAGGATGACACCTCTCAACTCTCCCAACATCACCAAGTAGACTTCATTATTTCTGTCTCTTTTTTAAAAATCCTTAGCATCTGTGAAAACTGGTCTTTCTTTAATTTGAATGCAGACTGAAAGATGTTTCTCAGAGAACGTAAAACATCAGGAGGAATTGTTAACACAAACCTCAGATCTCTGGTTCCTGCTCTCCCAAGGGAAAAGCTGAATTTCTCACTTTAGCAGTCCCTGCCAGCCTAACTTGACCGACCAAGAGCTTTCCAATAACACCCAACCAATTAACAAAGAAGYGTGAGTGGAATTTTTTGACAGAGGGAAATCCAAGGTTCCTTTCAAAGGCTCTGTGGCTGAAACTACMCACACTAACAGAGCCCAGCACAAGAGTGAAATAGCATCTAAATGTGGCTTTGAAAACTTTGTTCTAATATTTTCGCTCTAATCCTGCTGTTTTTTAGTGAGTCTCACTCACAGCATCCAGTAATTATTTCTGAGTGACAGAAAAAAACACTCATTGCTCCAACCCTTAAGAATTCCTTGCCAATTAGTGGTAGTACCAACTCTGTGGAACAGGAGACACAGTAAACTTTCTCTCAGAATTAGTTTAAAACTATTTCTGCTGGTGGATGCAATAATGGGTTGGCATACATTTCATCCACATGCAAGACTGGAAGAAGATAGGCAGGTATTTCCTTGCATTAAGAGGTAGAAATAAAAAGGAATGGACTGAAGCATGCTTGGATCAAGGGTATAAAAGCAAGTAGCTTTTGTTCTCTGATACTTCAAGAAGAGTGTAGAAATTGTTTTTGAATAGGGAAATGATCCCATGACATCCTGTTTTCCTTTCTCTTGAGAAGTGCTTACATTTCATGACACAGACAGCAAAAATGAAGTGTAAAACAACTGTGTTAGAGCCAAATATACAAAATAAAGACAGAAGAAATACACTCTTGTCTTCTGGGGCTGTGCACACATGTTGGTGTCCTGATGTCCACAGTAAAGCTTTCCCTAACCAGGTCTCTGTTTATTTCCTCGCAGGGGAGCAGCATCACCAGATCAGCTCAATACATAAGGAATGTGTGCCAATTTATTACTTAGAAGCCAGCTAATATATTTCAGAAGGCAGACTACTCCTGTAAAATACTGCTTCTTCACAGTAATTAATCAGCAGCTTGCTCATATAACAGCTTTTCCTTATTTTTCTAATAAATGGCAAAGCAGCTCTCCCCATATAGCCTCCTGTTGCTAATTTAATTAACTGGAAGCATATGACTAGTTTATCTTTAATAGTGCACACTTTCTCTTCAAAGAAATCAATCAATGCTTCCTATATTATTTTCCTGTCTATTTCCTCCTGCCCTTGCACTGTCCATCAGGAACCAAATCCACTTTTTATGCCCCTTCCCCTGCAGTTCCAGAAACAGTTATGGCTGTGGCACACAAGGGCAAACAGCAGTGCCAGCCTGGCCTGCCCCAGAAACACGACCGTGACTCCCCACTGCACTCTCAACCTCCAGAGTCTCATGCCTTCTACCAAGCTTTTCCTGCCTCTGTATCTCCACAACTAATTAATTCTTAGCAGAGTGCTTCCTAAGTAGATCAGGAAAGAGTTGTAGCTGCAGGCTGTATTTATGTTAATGAAGAGGTTTAGTCTCAGGCTGGTCAGCTTCTAACCTTCGCAACAGCAACATCTGAACACAGAGTCAATGCTCGTCACAAATACTGCCAAAATACATTTCCCTGTTTGCCACTTCATTCCAAAACAAGAAAACACCATTCCCCCTGGAAGGAAAGAGCTCGCTGACCTCTGGCAGAACTCACACCTCTGGGAGATCAGAGCCCCCATTAAGGCATTCAGTCACAAAAGGAGATGCTGAGACACAGCCCAGGGCTATGGCTGTGAGAGGCCAGAACGGGCAATTAGAGATTTTCAGGCTGATCCATGATCTTTCCACTACTGTGCTGCATGGCACCAGGCAGGTAATGACAGCCACCATCTCCTTTGGTATTCATCTACTAAGTGGGTATTACAGCACAGATATTCTCACTCTGCATAAAGGAACATTCTGAAGACTCTAGATGGTTGTTTAAATACAGGTAGTTAAGTGGCAGGCTAGATAAAACAAGATAAATTCCAGAAGCTGTAAAAAAAAAAAAATACTATAAAGCGCAGAGGTGAAATAAATTACTCGTCTAATTAAATTCCTTTCAAGTAGTTTGAATTGCATACAGTGTTTATGAATAATATATAGCAATTGAAAAAAATTGACTTCTGCTTACATACATAACAAGCAAAGTCTGAGTTTCCTAAAACAGCTCATTTACCCAATCAGATTTTGTAACTGTAATCACAGTTAATGTGATGGAGCTGAGGCCTTATTACAGAGCCACCATGCCTGTATCAAACTCTCGTCTTGTTTCTATCCCAGGCTTTTAATAAAGCCATGACTATTACCATCAACAGTGTGTGAATCTAAAAGGACTTCTGGGTTATGCCATCGCTTCCTGCTAGTGGTAGGAAGGGTAGAATGAATTATGAAATAATATGAAGTCCTGTTAAACAACCTTAAATGCATAAGAAAAGCAAATGAAATTTTATAGGCATGTTGTAGGAACTTAACAATTCACCCAAGAGCAGCAAAGATTCCTCAGTCAGGTATACAAAATGTTCTAGAGGGAAAAAAATTGCAATACTTAATTAATGTCAGTACTTTAAAGGTATGTTTCATTCATCTAAGCATACAGCACCAAAATTATATGGGGTTTTAATTAATATTTATTTCAGATATGCATCTTGGGAAAAAAATCTTTGCCAAGCCTTAATTAAAGACCACCTTACTCATGGCCCAGTTTTCATTCCTTTAGAAATTGTGTTCATTTTATTTAAATTTAGTGAGGTAAAATTCAGGTGGAACAGCTTTCCCCTTAGCCTGAAGGAGGCTCCAGGGAGACCTCAGAGCCCCTTCCAGGGCCTAAAGGGGCTCCAGGACAGCTGGAGAGGGGCTTGGGACAAGGGCTGGAGGGGCAGGACACAGGGAATAGTTCCCAGTGCCAGAGGGCAGGGCTGGATAGGATCTTAGGCAGGAATTGTTCCCTGGCAGGGTGGGCAGGCCCTGGCACAGGGTGCCCAGAGAAGCTGTGGCTGCCCCTGGATCCCTGGCAGTGCCCAAGGCCAGGTTGGACACTGGGGCTTGGAGCAGCCTGGGACAGTGGGAGGTGTCCCTGCCCATGGCTGGGATGGAATGGGATGAACTTTAAGGTTCAACCCAAACCTTTCCATGAGTCTGTGATTCCCCACACTTGAAAGGTACTTTGGCCCCTGTGTGTAATTTGTGAACACAGAATCAAGCTACCCTGAATTATTCAAGTTTTGTTTCTCAGTCTGCTTTCCCCACATCTTTATTTTCAAACCTGTTACATCAGTGAGACACAGCTCCTTGCGTTTTTGCATGCTTTGATATCTGCACAAAGCGTGTATTAAGCTTGTGTTACATCTGTGTGTATACAAGGAAACAATGGTGATGAACAGATAAAGCATTTAAATTTACTTTGAACTACAAGTATTTATTTCATACAGTCAGAGGAACAGAACCCCCACACAGGAATAACAAAGAGAATTCCAAGGCAATATCAGAGGACAGGATATCTGCAGAGTTAACACCTGTCCATCAGGAAAGCTGTTCATGAACAACTGCAAAGAAGTGGATCTGTCAAAGAAATACTGAAAACAAGCAGAGTTTGCTCTGTAGTGCTGAAGGAGCCATCACAGCACAGACACATTGACAAGCTCGTGGGAGGTTTCACAGAATGAGCTGCAGTTCCCTCGTTCGACACCATATGACTGCAAACTAAATTGTTTTATGCTTATGAAAAAATTAATCCTTTCTGTATTTCAGGGTGGGTTATTACTTTGGTTATAAATGTACTTCCACTTTCATCCTGGTACTCTGAAGAATAAACACTGTACAAGTCCTTGACTTAAAAAAAAGGCATAATTTGTTCTGCTGGAGAATGCTTTCATAAAGCAGGAAAGACAAAAAATCTGCACACATTATTATGACATTGTACTATTAAAAAAAAATAAAAATTAGACCTTGGATGGTATTTAGTATTCCTAACAAGATACCAGTCCAATTTGGTATTATTAGATTGCCCTCTTTCTATGTTAAAACTAACTAATGGGACAATTTTTTCCAGGTCTCTCTACAGTGATACATGACAGGCTTTTTTCCCTGAAGCCAAAATCACAGAAATGCATAAATAGCTTTTGATGAAATTAAAGTCTCTCCTTTAGGGGGTCCACTGTTATTATTCTGCTATCATGAGTTTGAGATTTCCCAGCCCCCATCCTCTTGAATAATGATATTGCTGATATTAAAAAGCCTGCAGTGAGATGGTAATTTATAGGAGAGGATGAGTTCAGTGGAAAAACACAGGTTTACAGTACCTGAATCCTTTGAAGCCAGTGAGCAGTGCTAAAACCAGACATATTGTGATTGCTTTGCCCTCCCCAAAACATGCCCTAAATTCTGTATTAAAAATGTTCCTTCGTCCTGCTCTTGTCACTAGATTGGAACTCAGTAAGGCTGTAATCTTAAATCTTTTCCTCTGCATGCTAACAACACGGAGAGTTAATGCAGAGAACAAATAATAAGTGCGAGAACAGCAACGTATGACAAAATGCGCCTTTAACAGGAAATGTTTGTATCAGCAGGTACCCTGTAATGTCACTGTAATGTGATCAGTTGTACTGCATTACTTTAGCTCCAGGTTTTTAAACACAGCTTGGGTTTCCTCAGCAAATTACCAGAGAAATGCCCTGGCTTCAAGAGCAGGAAACCTCACTTAGATAATAACTATATTTACAGCTAGACCTACTGATACAGTAATTTCCTTTAAAAGGCACATTTTTTCATATGTTGCTGTTCTCACATATATCTGTTCTCAGCATTATCTATCAGTGTTTTTAGCACACAAAGGAAAAATAATACAAACCTTACACTGAGATCTCTCATAATTATTTGGCCAAAAAAAACCCCAGTGACTCAGTGCAGTGCTCATTACAAATTAAATTAAGGTGCAGGGCTCTTTCCAGTTAAAAATATTCTATGTACTGACCACAAGGCACAGTCACTAGAGCTCTCTGACAGTCATGTCATGATCTGTAATATTTAGTGCCTCAATTCCACTGATTCTGATCACAGTTGAGTGCCATGGTGTATTCCTGGGTCTGGGCTACAGTTTTTGCATGACTCTTCCCTACGTGAGGTATTGCTAAAGGCATTATTACTTTATGACTCCAAACCAATGACACATGGTGACATTCAGGATCTGCTTTGTACCAACCAGTTCCTACCACATTATCACATTACCCTCTCACTTTTTAAGAGTAAGTAACAACTCTATTGTACAGGTTTCAGTATCTCATCACTCCTGCTGACCCTAAGGCAGTAGGAGCCTTTGGTACCATTATTTCTACATAGCAGGGCACTGCTCTAAATCATTGGAGAGAGAGGAATGCAATGAATCCTTTGGACACAGCCCTGCAGTCAGGATGTTTTCCCATAATCTCACTCGTCACCCACATGGATCAAAATGCCCAAGTCTGAAAGTTTTCTGACTACTGAGAGTCCCTTTTGGAACAAGCAGTTTCAGGTAAAGGGAAAGGTGCCCCAGATATTTTGATGACTTTGACCATGACTGGAAGTTCCTGTGCAAGAATTTGTGAGCTTTGTTTTACACACGCTCAGTGCTATTTTTGCTGTAAATCACCAAAGAAGTGTCCAATAAACTGTTCTACCTTGTGCATTTCTTTCTGCAACTATGAAGAGATGAAAACCACAGAATTGTAATAGAAAAGTGCAACGGGCATGTTTTTATTAAAACACACTGGATTTTTTTGAGAACTGTGTTTTCATCCTGCTTACTAATCTAGAATTGATGGCTGTGTAAAGCCAAATACTCACAGACCCTCAGGAGAATGCTAATGCATAAATGCACAGTACAAATTAGTGAATGAAGATGAGTGGTAAATAGTCACTAACCAAGAAACAACTAAAAAGCTCAATAAATATTCACTGAATACAAATTCTGTTTTAAACTCTGCTCTTTGTAATGAAATGCAATCCTACCAGACAATCAGCTTTTTACTACAGAGCAGCATTTTAAGCATGTGCCATCTACAAATCATCTCGTCTTTTATACACTTGAATGCATAAACAAATAGTTGCAAAGCAGCAAGATATCTCACCAGCAACTAATTTATTGTATGACTTCATTCATCTCATGATGAGTAATTCCCAAGTTGCATTTCCATTTTCAAGTATCTGTGGCTTTTGTTACTGTCTCTTTTAGTTAAATCCTCCTTACTTTTCCACAATAAAGTGGTTCTAATTGCCTACTTGAGACAAGATTTGGCTTTACTAGGATTTATGGATGTAAGTTTGAGATTAAAATTACCCTTCCCAAACAAACACCAGCAGCTAACACAGCAATACAGATAGTTTTGCTCCACAGCAGCAGTCAAGAGTCTGGATGCAGAGCTCCCTTGTGTCAGCAGTAATCTGATGCACTGAAGAAAACTGAGTCACTCTTAAGTTCCTCTTTTCAGTCAGCTGGCAAATTTGTTTAAGCAGCCTGCACCGAAGAGACAGGGCAATCCTTATCCTAAAACAAAGGCCAGTGCAACCAGGAATCCTTCCACACACTTTGTGGCCTTTGGATGAAGCCCTAAAGCACAGAAAGGAGGGCACTTGAAGGGTATGTGTCCTAATTAGAATGATCTCACGGACTCTTGGGCAAACGGCAAACCTTCATGGTTCAACAGGAATAGTATCAAACTAAGTCCATCTAATAATTTCTGAGCAGTTCTATCTTTAAAATAGTTTAACAGTCAACTAGACATCATTAACAGAGACTGCATAATAGGCAAATGGGAATCTAACAACTTTCTCTAAGTTCTGTATTACTGCCACTTGAAACACTTTAAAATGGAAAGTCTCATTGCAATTACAATATTCTCTCATCTGTATATTCTTTTAAATTCAATCTGTGTTCTCCTGCAGAAAGTATGAAGAAATAAATGCTGTTCAGGGAACCATAGCAGACTTTCAGAACAATGAAGTATTTTTTTCACACTTCATGAAGACTTATGAAAACTGCCACAAAGCCTGTCTCTGGCTCTTCTTACATGCACTGGAACATAAAGCCCTTAGTTCTGGGGTCATCATGCAAGGAAACCAGTCCTGAGCAGTAAAGGGAAACACCACTGTGGGTATAGCTCATTGTCCTCTGCTCTGATACATGGATGGAAACTGATACAGGACTGAAAAGAGCAGCATTTGTACTGTAATACAGCTTTGAAATAAAACCAGGTGTCTTCCATGTCAGCTTTAGAGAGCCTGCATTCATTTGTGAATTGATATTTGCACAAAGGAATACGTGCAAACAAATGCAGATGCAGAGTGAATAAAGCAAGCTGAAGGGATGTTCTGGGGATATGCCCTTCATACAGAGATCAAACCTGTTATGTATGTGATGATACATTCAGGCATTTAAAATAAAAGATTTGGAAATGTGTCCCATGGTGAAGGCTCCTTTGAGAATTTTCCTTACAATATTTTCATCTTGAATGTCTCTGACTGACTTCAAGATAATCTCTAGGGTAGAACTGCTAGACAGAGGACGCCTGAATTCCCCCATGAGGCTCTGGAAAAGGTAATATTCCTCCACAGAAAACTAATCAGCCATTCATCTTCAAATGCCATGTAGGGAGTCCATCTTTCTGCCACTCTGTAGTTAGTGCACATTCTCAGTGCTCTCATGGGTAGGAAGTTTCCTTAGGAAACCTGGCAAAAGCTGGTCATATATTGGTTTAGTGTCTAATAAAGCCTACTGGGAGAGGTCACATGAAAGTGGACATTTGGAGATCATCAGGCTTACCCAACAAGAAGTGAAAAACTATCAGATGTCCACTTCTGAAAGAGGGAGATGTTCAAGCTCTGGAATTAAAAAGAAAAACCTACCAAAACAGAACAGAAATGCACCAACCTTTCTTCAGTCTAGTTCCATTTAGTCCTCGGCTATGACACATTCTCTGTTATCATATTAACTTGAGAGTCAGCCCCAAGTTATTTTTATGCCCACAAAAAATATACCCCTAAAATGATAATGCTCTGGATGAGTAATATTTCAGTAAGACTTGCAATCAAATAAACAAGTCTTGCACCACCATATCCCTTAAGGTACAGCCAGACACTTCCTCTGCCAATTCCCAGACAGCTCATGGAAAGCCAGCAGGTATGACAAATGAGCTGGAGTTTACTAGACTGTGCTTTACAACAGATGTATTTACACACATCACAATCTATTGGTGGGGATGGTGCATGCTACTGCCAAATGTTAGATGGAATGTTATCAAACAGAAGCCTCCCAACAAATTCCCATCATGCTGACTATTGAGATCAGCCTGTCATGTGTAATTTTTCATGCTGTGGCATGTCCTCAATCAAGTATTTTTTAAGCTATTTGTTACTATTTTATATATATTATAATATATATAAAATCGTAATAAATATATATACTATAATGTATATAAATTGTTACTATTGTAATTTATTCTTCTCCTACTCACCAGTACATGAAAGGTACGTGTTTTACAAGAACAAAGAAATTGCAGAATGCCTATCTAGAGACCTGTGCCACCTGAATTTTTAAAATACTTCATAAGCTTACTTAATAATTAAATTTAAAAAACCAGACATCAAAAACATAAATCTCATCCCACTTCTAGTTTATAGTGCTCTGCAAAGGGTTCTCTCTACCTTTCAGGCAGTTGTCTTGATAAAGAGCAGCTGCTGTTTATCACAACATCTGGCATTCCTGGAGCAGATGATGCCAAGAAGAGCCACCCTGCCCCCAGCTGGGACAGCCCCAGGTGTCCCCGGGTGCTGTGGGTGACAGTGTGGCCTCAGGCAGACCTTTCAGAGGAAAAGAAGGGGGTTCCTGTGAAGGGGGAATTTGTCACTACAGAGGAGCCCACAGGGGTTGGACCCTTCCTTCCTCTACCACATGAAGCAGCACCTTGGGATGCACTGGGGCATTTGTAGGGACAGAACACACTGGGCTCAAAAAACAGCTCACAGGCCAGCCACAATCTTAGTAACATACAGCTCTACTCGTGGATTGAGCCTGGTGGATACTATTCCCTCATGGTAACACCACCCACTGCATTCAAACACAGACAGGATTTTGTTGCAGCACCCTCTGAACAGCAAATTAAAACACTACAGACACAACCCCACTCAGCAGAGCTATCACAGACCACACATCCCAAGGGATGTGTCAGGCTCAGTGCACTTCACAAACACAAACCATGAGTATTAAGCTGGTGCGCTATAATCATGTTGTTTCTTCATATGGTAATGTCTGTTCACACCTCTAAAAATACTTCTCTTCCTTCATCAGCATCTTAAATATAAATGTCTCAAACAGCACTTTGAACAGGGGGTTTATAACTGCCCAGGCTGTGAGCAGGTTAGTCTCTTTACATGTCTTTAAGGAGAGCTGAGCAATTAGAAGAATTAAAAAAAGAACCATAATAAATCCTTAGTCCACAATTGCAACTTACATTAAAACTGAGTTCTGATTTCTTTGACACATTTTCAATAACTGCCAGAAAAACTGCAAGCTTCCAAGGTTTGCTAGCACAGCTATGGCACTGAAATTGAAGCTTGTGTATTAAAATTCATTCTGAGGGAAAAAATCTCACTTGTTCTCAATTCCATTGTTTGCATTTCACTCTGCACTTGTTAATCACGTGTTCAATGCACTTAGGAAACAGAAACAGCTCTCTAAGACTGAAAAACCACATTTAATTATTAGCATTTTCAGTAAATATATATTTAGTAGAGAAGGATGTGGATAACTCTGGATCCTGGATTTTTCAAATAGCAGGTGCTCTAGAGGCAACTTAGGCACAAACTAAAAAGCAGAGTACATTAATAACTACAAAACATGTAAATATGATTTTACCCCTAAAAGGATATATTTTTCACAAATTTCAAAATGAGGAAAGAGATTTGGCTCCTACCTCTTCTAAAGCCCATAATGAATCAACCACAGGCTTGATCTTCTTACTGTTATATAGATTTAGGAGTTTGTCCATCACACCCTTGATCAGGCCACCTCGATTCTGTTTGAAAAGTAGATTCAACAGGGAAAATCCAGCAATGACTTTGTTCTCCTCATACAGCTTGATAGGATTTACTTTCTCAACCTGCCACCACTGGAAACCAATAAACAACAGCAGGGTTAGAAAAACATTTTCCAAGAAACGTTCAGGAAAGTTCACAAGCGAACTGTCTGTGCAGATGTGATAAATGACTCATCTGTCAGGTCTGAAGCAACAGCCAAGACAAGCAGCAAGGATGTGATTATGAGGAAAGAGGAAAGAAATGTGTGCAGCTGACTGACAGACAGAAATAAAACACAAACTTGTGTTGGAGGAGGTCAGGGTGTGAGAAGATGGTGAACATATCTGGGTTTATATGAGGGTCTGGCAGTGAGGAGTTTGGATTTCCTTCCCCCTCCTGCTCTCCTGCTATCTCCAGACAGGCACTGAAGTGCCCAGATGTTCACTGGCAACTCTTGGCTATGACTCTTCTCAGAACCAAGGGAACCAGGCACTGCCTATCAGCTGCCAGTTGCTTTACATCCATTATTATGTTTATGACACTCGAGCATACCTCGTAGTATCTAATGAAAGGATTTTATTTCATTTAGCCCAAGAGCATCATCGAGAGTGAGAGATGCCACTTCCCTGCAAATTTCATTTGAATGGGTAAATTTTTAATTATAATTTTCATACAATTTTGATGAGTTAATTTTGCAGCATAATTGCATAAAGAAACTAGTTAAACTTGTACACAATTTTTGTATGTTATTTTAATTCATTCAATTTATTCATATTTATTCCATCAATAAATACCGATACTATCTGAAAAATACTTCAGTTGAAATTTATTTCATTGGGCCAACCTACCCTACACATTACATGCAACTGGATATTCTTACATTAGCAGTAAAAAGGCTGCATAGCAAAGATTATCTTGTTTTAGTTCACAAGTGTGTGACAATAACAAGGATCCTCCCACTACCACCATTAAGAAAATGTAGGAGGCAAAGAACAGCTCCTTGCTACAGTCTCTGATTTATCTTGTTTTCAGCTACACAGAGAGAGACTTTTGAAGCCAATTCCTCCTGGGAAGGGGTTGTTGCTGGAAGCTGTAAATGAGCTTTTGGCAAAAAAAGATCATATGACAGATGTTCAGAGATGACTTTTCCCTGCGTTTTTCCTATATGAAGGAATCTCTTTCACTCCTGGTTAACTTATTTCTTCTAGCAGTTTATATGATTTTATATTTAACATGATTTATATTGTCCTATTTTTATCTCTAGGATTTCTGCACAGATTTCTATTGTTGTAGTAAGCTGAAGACAAAACAATTTAATATTTGAACTTTGAATTTGTTGACATCATCAATTAGGAAACTAATGCCACATCATCATCATCTCTTTGATGTCACTTGAACATGGAGAACTGAAAAATGCTTTTCTGTATGACACAAACCTCTGAAAAGCTGGAAATGACTGGACACAGGCCCCATTTAAGAGATAGATCTCCTTTAATTCACCGCATGGTCCTGACAGTGTTTTCGGATACAAGGAACATTCAGGGTGCAGTTCATCATGTCTATGGATGTGACATTCTGCCACAAGTAAATAAATAATGCAGACTAAACTTAGCTGTGTCAGAGATCTATGTCTCACAGACAATTTCAATGGCAAAATGAAATGCACACAAATCCAATTCTGGTCTAGCTGTGCTGCCAGAAGAAAACACAGCACAAAAACACAACATCAGAAGTAACAACTCAATAGAGATAAATGAAAATGATGAAGATGAAAATGCTGCAGAAAAGAYCAAAGTTAGAGGAAAAAGCATAATCACAGAGACTTACTGATTTTGCAAAACTGAAGAAGCTTTTTGTCTCCCCAGTAACCATGTTAGATGAACCTGTAAAAGATGAGCACATTCACACACAACTTATTATTACAAGCTATAGCAGACCATTTAGTACTTGTAAAATCTTCTCCATGATTCATATTTAAGAAAAAAAACATGCCAAGGTTTAAAAGAGATCAGTAGAAATACTTTGAGAATAAATAACAAAGAAGCCAAAGCGATCAAGCCCTCCAGGCTTACAGGAATTCCAAGATGACAATCTATCAAATYTCCCAAGGCCAGGGACAGGTCAGGTTCTCTTGGGCATCTTCCCATCAATACAGCAATCCCTTTAGCTGTCCCCTTCAACAGCAGCTTCCCCACACAGCAGGGTAGCCTGGCAGCACTGCAGGGGAGATGTGTCTGCTCCATGTGAGGAGCAGTCCACAAACAGGAGTGGAAATTTGTGAACAGAAGCCTAGGTTGGATTCCTCAAAGTCACATCAAATAAATCAACAGCGTTCTTCCCGAAATTGTCCTTCAAGCTTCCCGCTCACAAAAACCACACTGCAGTTTCCTTGGCCACATCATGATTCCCAGAATGAGAGACCGAACTTTCTCCCACGCTTCTTCTGTATCACCCAATGATGTTTAACAAACTGTATATTCAGTTTCAATTTTGGATTTGCTTTTCAATTTTTTTTTTTTTGTATTACCATTTATTTATCAATAATTTAGACCATGATCAGCTTCACTGAAACCCTTGACTGGAAAGAATCAAACTCAGAAAGAATAACATGTCAATCACCAGCTCTGGAAGAAAGGGCATGGATGCTCTCAAGCTCTGCAAAGCTTAGTTTTGAAATATGTACCTGCTTTTCCCCACTCACCATATAAAATGTAAGTCCCAAGTGGTTTGAGAAGACTGAGGCCTTTCCCAGTATTTTCTCCACAAAGACAGTCCAAAACAATATCTACTCCATCTGCTGAGATTCTAAAAAGCAAGGAAAAAACTCTTACTTTGCAGTAAGGTATACAGGGCTGGTCAGGCTGGTTGTTAACAAAATACTAACGTTTTCCAAGTTCTTTAGAAAGGACTCTAAGACCGAGACTTTGACTACGTGAAAACTTTACCCTCATCAAAAGACATTTCAGACTCATTCAGTGGCACAATGCAGGTTTTTCAGCCCACCCACGTCTCTTAGGTTTTAAAGAGGGGGAAACCATCTTGTTCCCCCTTTTTCAGGGCTTTCATTAAGATATTATCAAAAGACAGGCAACAGACACAAAATTCTTTTGTGACTGAATGCAATTGTTAGAGAATTCTTGTTTTGTTCATATTATAGAGAAAAAGGATATTTTTCTTATTCACATCTAATATGATTTTTCTGAATTTGTAAGGAAACAGATCATCTTATCCTAATTTCTTTTCAGACAAAACGACTTGTAAAGTTATTTACAGAGTCTTCTTCTTCAGCTATTTTATCAACTAGATATCAGCAAAGACTTAAATCAAGCCTAAAGAGAAGTCACCAAGTTCTAGAAATCCAGCACAAGGGTTACAATCAGGCCATTTTACACTGTTTCAATAAACAGTTTGCATATTTATAACTGTCCAACAACTCTGTCAATGCAATATCAGTATGATGCTGAAGAAGAAAAAAAAATATGCTGAATATCCTGATTTAGGGGAGAGGCAAAGATTTATGGCTTGTAATGCACCTTTCTGCTTCCTCACAAAACAAAGGTGAGACCCAGACATCCATTGGTTACAAACAGCAACCAAACCAGGCAACTTCACTCTTTGGTACTGCAGTCACATTTGGGGCAATAAATTGTTTCTATTCAGGCCACTGGATGAGCCTTCACTGTAAAGGAATTAAAATTTTACAATGAAACAGCTTTTGGTGGCTTCCCTGGTTGAACCAATTCCTCATCCCCTATGAACATTTCCACATTCATAACATCTCTTATAGATTTTTTGGGGTTATTTTTAATTTGCTTGGAGCTATTGGTGGTTGCTTTGGTTTTGTTTTGTTTTTTGAGTTTTCTCCCGGATGAATGCCCCAGTGACCTGCAATAAAACAGGTTCTGACCACTATCCTTTCTCCATCACAGCTCCATCCTTTTCTGCTTACAGACTTTAAGAAATGAACACTTTAAGCAGAACATATTACACAGTTAATATCCATCTAGTCAAACAACTACACCATTCCCCTCGCTGCCGCTGCCAAAAGACAATTTGTCACAACAGCATTCTCAGAATTACTGCTGTAGGGTTATTCAAAATCTTTTTAATGCAAAGCAAAAATGGAAGGACCTGAGTAACAAATCAGAATACTGGCATATTCTACAGGGTGCCACTTCTGTCTTCCAATCAGGACTATTCATTGAGCTGATATTAAACACCTCAACTCAATATTCAAATGATATTATTGTACCAGGAAAGAAGCACAAACTAGCTTGTTACACCTGTGTTTTATCTCTTGTACCTGCCCTGGTTTCTCCTGCAATACCAGCCTGCACTGCTAACAGCCCAGAGAGAAGTTCTGCCACCTGCACCAGCACCAATATCAACAGTTAGAAAAACTGAAAAACAAAGTGTTTGAAAGCAAATAAACAGAAATACACATGATGACTTCAAAAGGCAACAGGATGATTTTAATCTGAACGCAAACAAATAAAATCTAAGGCTCTGAAATTAAAGCAGACATCATGTGCTCTGATATCAATCCCTGGCAGAGGATAAAAACCCAGGCAGATAAAAGCACACCAAAGAACTCCAAAACCTGGATACCTTACAAATCCACTGAAAATATCTTATTTGGTACATTACAGTGAGCAAGCACATATGGAAATGAATGGAAGTATATCCTTCTGTTAGTTTTTTTCACTTAAATAGTCCTTTAGTTTCTTTCACTTAATTTACTTTGCTCACGACAGATRTCCAAATAGGGACATGGATTGAAAAAAATTATGTTGCTTATCAAGACATAGGGAGACATTTGCTATCCGGTCCCTAGTGGACAGATAGAATAACTGGAATAAACTACAGCTCCCAAACTCACAAATGTAGTATCTTCCCATAAATATGATCAGCCTGGTGCCTTTCAGAGTATTTTCCCAGATACCATAGAGACCTGACTCAGGAAAATACAAGATTACCTTTTTACTTCTTGAACATAGTCTGCATTCCTGTCAAACAGGTGAGTTACCGAGTTTTTGATTGCTTCATGTTTGAAAGATGAAGCTGTTCCAAAAACAGTAACATTGGGAATGGTTGAACAGAGCTGAGCAACAGCTTGACCCTGCAAACACATTAGTATGTCAGTTCACTAACATGGAAATCAGTTGACAGAGTTTGCAGCTGCCAATCCACTCCTGACTCAGCAAAACTTGAGACCAAACATGAGCAAGCACTTCCCAAACTAGTTTATTTCCACTGAAATGCAGTTCAGCCACAGGAAAAAAGACACGTAAATCACAAGGATATTCTGAAGACAAAGCAGTCCTAATACAGTAGGTCTAGTTTGCCATTACTAAGGGATCATGTATCCTTATGGGTTCAGAGGGAGACAGCAAGCTGCTATAACAAATGCATTTTGTTATTATACATAATAAAGAAAATCAGCTTTACCTCTTTTTGATAACAATAGTTATTACTGATTATTCAAAATGCAAGAATAGCCACCAGTCACTATAAGAGAGGTTTGCTTAGGCAGCGCCCCAGGCTCAAAACAGATCAGCAGCAAAGGAGATGAAACAACGTAGAGCACGTCCAGGAAAATCATTCTTCCTCCTGATCTGGGCAGGAACTCAGTGGGGTCCAGCAGGTGCTATGCCAGCCTTCAGGTAGGACTTGGGGCACTGAAGAATTTGTGCAATCAGATGTCTGTACTTTGAGTTTCCAGTTCTGGGTCCCAGAAGGCCTTAATTGAATTTTAATCTCTTATTTCATGAGGCCAAGAGATCATCTTTCTGATCCCAACAGGTCACCTTTCTACCACCCTACCGCCCTAGGTTTTGTTTTACTCTTAACACACTAACAACAGGAAAACTGACTTTTGGTAGCCACACCACTCTACCTCCTCTTGCAACCACATTATGCCACTGGAGCCAGCACAATTACATGGATATACCCAGAAGTTAAAAAAATGGTACTGTCATTCTAAAAAAACCTGTCAGACGGAATTCAGCAGACTCTTACTTACATCTACAGCCTAAAGATTGTCATTTGTAAACTGTATGCATGACTAGTAAAATCACCCAGGGATAAACACATTTCTGTTCACTCCAACCAGAAGCCCTGATTATTAGTTCTACATCCCAGTAATTAGCACTTGGGTTTTATTTAGAGCATAATAATTAGCTAACCCTGCATACCCTGGAGGTCTTGGCATTCTCATGTGTTCTGCTGAATGTAACTCCAAGCTGAACATCACCAGAGAGGGCAAGGTTATTATTTATATCTGGTGGCACCCAGGAATTTCAGGCTGGTTTCCTACTGGGTTAATCAGTAAATGCCTGCACAGCAAGGCACAGCTCAGGAGATCCTTTAGACAGGCAAACAGACACAGAAAAGAGAGCAAGAGAAGGGAACATTCTCATTCCTACTTTGCAGATGAAGGATGGAACACCACAGCAAATTGAACAGCTTGTCCAGCAGCTCAGAGAAGCTCACAGGTACCAATGCTTACTCCTGGCATGGAAAATCCAAATCCAAATTAAAAATAACCTCTTCTTTTTAAAATTATCCATAATTTTCCTGGGTTGGAATCCCTAAATCTCTCAAAAATCATAGGAAAATCCATTCCTGAAGGGGCTCATTTTACAAGATGTAATGTTTTCAGGGAGCAGAAAATGTTTCACTATTCTCATATTTCATTTCCTTATTACCTACCAACTCATTCTAAACCGTTCCCAGATTTTAGCCTCCACAAATCATGCAATATAAAATTAAAAGAAAAAAAAATTGGGGATTTTGTATCTGTTCTTTTCTTAGTAATTTTCACAAGTAACACTCTTTTCTCGCTTTCTGTGTCACGCAGAAACCCAACACCCACAGTGATTTAGATAAATCAGTATTTTATAATGCATGGTAGTTGAATGAAATTCTGACATTATTGATCTATTCTCTAATTAGTTTTCTGCATTTTCAATCTAACTTGGGAAGATGAGGGCTAATGAATATATCCTGAATCAAAACCACTGAATGTTTAAAAGGTCAAATATTCAGGAAGAAAGCATGTTGATTTTTATCCTGCAGAAGACGATTAACATTTAACAAACTGACAGTCAGATGAATAGGAGAAATGCACAAAAACATCAGGATGTGAATAACCTATTTTCCTCCTGACTCAAACTGGTTAGTACACATCTCCCACCCCCCAGAGATAAGCTTATCTAAAATCCCAGATCAGTTGGGAATACTTCCCAGCTTTCTGTAGATATTTGAAGCCTAAAACTGACTCATATGACCAGTACTTTTATAATTGGATGAAGTGCTTTGAAGCAATTCCACAAAAAAACTCTTCTACAGTTTTCTGAGATCTTAATTTGAAGTTGAATCTTACTTATTTCTGTGCAAAGTATTTTTAGTAGCTCTATCAGAAATCTAGGAATAAAGGCTGATATGGGACTTTCCATGCTTTCCCCATCAAAACAGGAGAACTGAACCTATGAACTCAACCATTTCCCTAATTTCTGTGGAATTCAGCTAAACTCCAAAACAGCACAGTGGCTATGCAAGTCACTCCTAAATCTCCTTCCTAATCCCTCAAATCTTGTAACTGCCTCTGGATTAGTTGCCACTGTTTAGCAGGTCACACATTTTAATTGCAAATACTGAGACCAGTGTTCAGAATATCCATGGTTTACAAAGGTAGCTTCCACAAAGGGTTTTGCTGCTGAAAGAGGAGCATCCTCTTCCCAGGGCAGCCGAGGTGTCTGTGCTGGCTCCTGTGCCCCTGCGTGCTCCCACCACGGGCACACCAGCCCTGTCCTGTCACTTGGATCCTGAAAACTGCTCTGTGCTGAACTGGGACAGGAAGGTTTTCTGTCTCCTCCCTGCCCAGACAAAACCACATCAACTCTGCTACCAGCCTCACTGGCTTTGGAAGCAAGAACCGTGTTAGCATAAATAGTGTATGAACTCTAAAACCTTCCAAGAGGGTGCTAAATTACACAAGCATGGGTTGAAAAATATTCTTCACACATCTAATTTTTACATCTACAATGCCTATTTCTACATATAAGTACTGACCAGATTCTTGCTTTCTCAACCTAGGAAAACTAGTAAGTTTTAATGACAAAAAATAATTATCACTTGGACAAATAATGTTACCTTTAACAGAATTTAGCAGTCTTTAGGAATAGAAAATAAATTAGATGATTCACTGAAGAGATAGACATGGTTACAAAATATTCCCTTAAAGTGGAATTAAACTTCTTTAATACACCCTTATATTTTATATATTACTTATTGCAGAATCATAGTCATTCTGGATGGAACAGATCTCTGAGACCATCAAGTCCAGCAACCAACTCAGCACCATCACCATGTTTTATCACTAAGTCTTCCTCAAGAGTCACATCCAGACATTTTTTGAACACTTCCAGTAAGGCAGAACATCATGTGGTGAAACCTTAGAGAAATTAATAGTTTGGATTGAATAAATTAGATTAAAGAAATTAATAGCTTGTGGAATGAAGTGTGTATGCTAATGTTGGATGTGTCTCTCCAGCTTCACAGTCTGCTTCATGGATTCCTTTTCAAGGTATTCTGTCCATTCATAAAACCAGTATGTTGAATCTAATCTACATGTGATTATTACAGAAATTAATATAAATTTATATTGTTACAGTAGTTTTAGATCCAGGGGAAAAAAAAAAAAAAGAGAGAGAGAGAGATTTCTTCAGATTCCGTTGCTTTAGAACCCAAGTCTAAGCCTGCAGGATTGGAAACTTCTCACATCGAGGTAATCACCTAAAAGAATGGAAAAGTAGTTTTCTAGGAAGTAACAATGAAATAGTGTTTAGTGCATTTCAACAATTTCAAAGAAAAAAACGTCATTGACATTTAAAAGTCAATACAGAAAGCATGAATAGAATGAAACTTACTAATCTAATTAGCTTGTTAACACAAACTTAATGCTGGACGAAATATAAATAAGGTGTACAAGTGAGTGGCTTTCCAAAAGGGTCTGACCTAATGCCAACAGCCTGATGTGCCAGCTGCACACTCAGTTACAGCAGGCATGGGGCAGAATCTTTTCAAGAAAGCATCTTTTTTGCTGTTATGTAAACTGAGGGCAGCCTGAGAGCAGGAGAGAATAAACCGTGCAAAAGACACCAACCACCCTGCAAAACTGCATCAATAAAGTAAGACATCACTGAGTAAGCCAGAGTAAGAATTACCATTTCTGTGATGTATTTCTGCAGCCCAAAGGTGCTACAGCATTTTTAAAAATAGCATTCAGACTTAATCTTGCACAAGAAACTCGTCTGGAACTGAACGTGAGAAGAATCCAAATTCCAAAATGCTTTGATTCCACATAACCATACCTGAAGGTGCTGTGAAGTACTCAAACACAGTAAGAAAACTGCAAGAGGCATCATCTACTGATCTCATGGCGTCAGGAAAACTCTTCTTTGGCGTTAGGTGAAGCCTGATACACAACAGTTTATCTCCTGAAGGTGTCATTTTCCCAATTACAGCAAAGGAAATTGGAAACCAAACACTGAGTGAACATTGCAGAGTGGACAAACTAAAATGTGATTATTGGACAAGCATTAGGCAGCATCTGCTACACTCAGTGGACCACAAATGAGTTTTGGAGGGGAGGGAGGGCGAAAGTGACCCTGAGATAATGATCTCTCTCACCCTCAAAACATTTTCTGCAACAATTAGCAGGGTGTGTTTTTCTTACCCCTTTGCAAAATTGTGCAGCTGATCTGCATCAAAAACTCAGGGCTGAATCTCCACCTGGCACAAATCTTCTGCAGCTCAGTGGAGCTACCTGAGCAAAACTCATCCAGGGGAAACACACTCCACCTGGAAAGGCAGAACAGCCAAGGGAGAGTGGAGCACTGCCTGTGACCTGGCTCTGCAGGTGACCTGGGGACAGGACATGTCCTCTGGGGGGTGMAGGGCTGTGAGAGGCAAAAAGAAAAGCCTTCAAAGGCTGCAGCTTGCTTTGGTCAGGGAAATTGCTTTCTGTGCATAGCTCACTGGGCTTTTGTGTTTGATTAGCACATTATGCTCCGAGGCAGTGTCTGGGAATGGGCTCGGCCACGGCACCAGGACTCTCTGGTGCTGCTGAGGGAGCACATCCATTGCTTCAGAAGCATTTACCAGCAGCTCAGCCTCCACTGCCCTGCCTGGCTTCCACAGCTGGGTACTTAGAGCAGCCCAGACTTGGTTRCACAGTGTGTGAGCTGATTTATCCCCTTCCTTGGCTGCTGGAGATGAAACAAGAGGAAAGCACTTCATCAAATACAGAACAGCTATGAACTGCTAATATGAAAATAGCAAGTGCAGCCCTGGTACCGAGTGAAGGTGTCAGCAAAGTGGGCTGGATTAATGCCCTGGCACAGTGTGCTGGCCAGGACCAGCCAAGAGAAGAGTCAATTCTAATTACTCACATTCAAGGAGCTCTGACTCAAAAGCAGGAGTGCTATTTAATGTGCTCCTCCCTGCTAAGTGCAGACAGAGCAGCCTACCCATGCAATATTTAAAAGGATCAGGAGTGCTGTGAGACCTCTTTTAACAGGATCTGGCTTTTCTACCATCTTACTGCTGCTGTGCTCCCCCAGCTTGCTCAGAGCCCAGGAAACACAGCCACATCAGCCTGGAGCAGGACCCGCCAGGAGGATGATCCAGACATCTAACCTTACAGAAACGGGGTATGAGCAAACAAACCTGCCTTCAGCCTGAAAACTACAGGCCAAGGAGAKATTTCATGCTGAGCTTCTTGTAGCTGTAAACATATATATCCTACCAAAAAAAAGATCTAAAAGAAATGCCCCAAGAAAAARGAGGAGCTAATTTTAATTAATGGATAACATCATTAAATAAAAGATACATTAACTGTAGAAGAACAAAGATACATTTAATGGCCATGAATAAAGTCTGGACAGTTTTCTCACTGAGTAAGACAGAGTGGAGAGAATCTGAAGGTATAAACACTTACGTATTTTTTTCAGGAAGATACTAGATCATTCTCTTGAAAGGGTTCCTATATGCTGTCAGTGATAGCAGGTGACTAGATTCACTAAGAAATACCAGTTCTTTGTCAGATAAAATATCACCACTTCAGTGATTCAGCTGGGAACACATCCTCAAATATTTGCAATGTATGCAGGGAAAACACAATAAAAAAGAGGGTTCCTGCCAAGCGGTAACAAATCCTGCCAGGATGGCCTAAATCTGTTGCCAAATCAGATTTACCCTTCAAATTCAAACATGAGAACTGCATCTGTAACTTACTCTGCTTGCACTTCCTTTGCTGCTGAGCCTGAAAGGGAAGGTCAGACAACAGCCTCAGGAGAAGCAATCAATGCTCCTGCATGGAAGGTGGCTTATTTTTAGCATCTGAAAGATCAAAATGCTAAAGAATTGGCTTGTAGTTCTGCCTTGAGTCTGAGGGGTTAAGTGATGAGACTGGTGTTTACAAAATCTTGGTATATAACCAAACCTTTGTGCTCTAAATATTCAGAATAGGAAGTACATGAAGAACAAACAAATAAGCAAATGGGCATAATGGCTCTCTCACAAATACGGAGCCCTGGAGGAATTAATTTTCCAGGTAGATATCATAGAAATAGGGACTGGATTTATTGAAGCTCAAGGAGAAAATCATAATGGTTTTTTCAATTTTTTTTACTACAACAGTCCTATATTTATACTAATTCAACAGTTTACATTAATAWTTTTAAGCAAAACTTTATAATAATCTCTGACAAGCCTGTGATTTGCACTGAATGCACTGACTTAGAGAGTCTTTGTTTTAAAGAACTAATTGCAGTTTAGAGCAGACCRGTCCCAGCAGGGTGCACACTACTGCTCAGTCTTCTCAGGGTATTTTATTCAGTCATCACTTTGCTTCACTTTAAAGAGATGTGGGAGTGTATTTGTGAAGGGAGCTTCCATTGTCTTACAGTCACCTCAAACATTAATTACAGTGTTTTATAGTTAAGATAGACCAATATATGTCCTACRGTAAGTCATATGTTCTTGCAAAGTCATTATTTTGAGCATTAATGTCTATTTATGATGATTAGTGTTAACTGGCTTTCTCCCTGATTTAGCAATCAGTTCAGAAGGACACTTGAACGCTTCTGTAGCTTTAAGCACTTCAACTCTATTTGTAGTAGACAATTCTATTTTTTGTTAATTATTGAACTGCCCTGCTACTCAATTTAAGTTTAATCAGAAGTTCTGAGCATCCTGCCAAGCAGAGGCCTGAAAGGGGAGCAAATGGCAACTTTGTTAGATCTTAGTCAGCAGCAGGATTTGAAAAGTATTCATCTTTTGTCAAAGCCTGAGGGAATCAGGGAATGCAACTGTCAGCCTGTTCTGTGCTTTCTGAGAAGGTTCCTGAAATATCTTCAGCCTCCTTCCCTGCCCAGTGTGGGAGCTGAGAGCCGCTCTCTCTTAACCGCCCCTGTCCCAAGGAGGAAAAAAGAGACAGGAAAGCCAAAGCAGCCTCCTTTCCAAGCAACCAAAATCAACAAGCTGGCCTTATGGAAACAAAATGTCATCTCTCCTTTCAATCCCCTCTGTAAGCTCTGCAGCAGCTCTTCGTCCTCTGAGGGGAAGGCACAATATACCAAGGGGCAGAAGCAGAGTTTGTGGGTGTCCTCTTGTCCCCTGGTTCAGGCACACCAGGTGCTTCCCTACGAGTGGCCACATCTCCTCCCATGCCGAGGGAAGATGCCATGGTGCCCTGACCTCTGCAGGGAGCAGGTGGCAGAGAACACACTCTCATGGTATGTGGAGCATGATTCCAGTCTGTAACACAGAGACAGGTGTGAGAGACCTTCTTCAAGACAAGTTATCTTGGTATGTTTGCTTTTTCTCTCCCTAGTCTTCAGATGTCCCCTGGAACTTCTGAAATAAATAAACTGACTTATCTAAAGCATCCTGTCAGACACTAAAGGTTCCTGTTCCCTACTAATCACACTCCAGGCACAGATGGGAAGACAATTGCTATAGTTACCTCACTACCAAAAATATCTATCAACAAAAGCAGGCCACATAAATAAACTGAGATAATATACAAGAGTAAAGGTCCTAGAGAATTTTCCCTGACTCCATTTATTGAAAAAGCTGCAGGATCCTCCTAAAGAGGACTGAGTGGCCAGAACAAAGACGCTCACAAACATTTTTGAAGCAACAAGTTCTTTTTCATAAACTGCTTGAAGCAGCTAAAATAATGATCTTGCATAATGAGAAATGAACAATTAGAAACTTCTAGTCCCACAGGGAGCCTATTGTCTCATTAAAATGTTCTGGAATTTCTCTGACATTTAGAAACAAACTGGACAGATTTCCCACTTGCTGAAAGTGGGGAAGGGCATTCTATCTATTAAAGCAACAGCACAAAAATAACTCTTTCTGTAGCAGCTTCAGTGCCAGTTTTCTGTTCATTAACAAAGATCTTTGTGAGAATGATGTGTTCGATTGAAACTGTCAGATTTTTCGAAGGATTAACAGACAGATTATCAGAGTAACACAGACCCCTCTGAAATCTTTATATGTCTGCTTAGCAAAGAGATAAAAAAATCCACGCATCTTCAGAGTGATATTTTACCTGGAAAACCTATCAAGCAATGAGAAAATTTCCAATTCTTGCTCTTCATGCTYTTCCCTTATGAGAAACAAAGGGCTGTGTGACGCCCTCTCCCCTGGGACAGTGATCAGCATCCTGGCTTGCAGGCTGGCAAGCCCTGTCCCCCTCTTACTCACAGTCCCCCCAAATCCTACACAGCCCTCCATCCTTTACTGGCCAGCCTGGCTGCTTTTCCTGCATGTCTACTCCTTCCCTTGGAAACTCTGKTTTGTTTAACTGCTTAGTAAGTGATGGATCTGATTTCTCCTTGTTCTCCTGGCAGCCAAGCAGGATCCATCCTTCCTTCAGCTTCTCTCRGAGAAGGTTTTGAGCAGCCAGAGCAGAGGCCCAGCCAAAAGCTGTCCATTGAACAGCTGGGATGAGAGAGGAAGCCAGCAGCTCCTTCCAAGAACAGCCCACCACAGAGGCTGGGCACTAGAGCAGAAGATCTGTGAGAACTGACATTAACAGAGCATCACCAGTCCTTCAGGAAAAGGAGGAAATAACAAAGACAAGTGAGGTCAGGAAGAGAAAGAAACAGATATCTGAGAAAGGAGGAGGAGTTCAACTTCGCTAGACACACAGGTAGTTGCAGGGATTGCTTTGGGGCTAATTCTGTATGCTCAGCCTACACAGGGTCTGTACAGTGCCAGGTGGGAAAATGGCCTTAGAGCTACAGCTGAGACTTTTATTCTTGTAGAATATTCCCCTGAATGTGTGGCCTCATGTTGCTTTAGCAGCCCTGAATTCCACACAAAGAGATTTAACCCTACAGAACAACAGCCAGCCATAACTCTGGGCCRTACTGTGCCAGAGTGTAATACGATTATAAATTCCATTCATTTACACCAGTATTCCAACAGGACCGACCCTTCACTGCCAGTGGGATTATGGCTAGCTAAAAATACCTTGTACAGGGAACTCATGAATTTATTCCTTTGATTACAGCCTTCATTTATATGAGAACCAGAAAGAAGGGCTAAGGGCACAGAATTAAGGACGGCGTGTTTGGGGCTGCCCACCAGACCTCAGTAGAAAACAGAACATTAATTTAGCATAAATAAGGCATAACAAGAACACAGAAAAGGCACTCCAGTTTCAAAGGCTGCTATCTGCTAATGGTCCCAGCTCATAAAACCTGTCTTATGAAAAAGGACTGCATAATTTCAAATGTAAACGAACTCCCCGGTCAATATTGTAATATTTCRCACAAAACTTTAATACTTTTCAAAGAATAGAGATTTTCCTAAAAGATACTTCAAGGAACTGGTAACACAAAATGCCARCTCTTTATTTCACTGTGTGGCCTGRTATTCCCACAAATTCATCCTTTGTCTGTGCCACACAATGCCTCCTCAGGAATGATCCAAACTACAACATGCAGCAGCCACCACTGRCTACAATTTCCAATTTATACCTTTTCCTCAGGGTTCACATGGAACTTTTCACTGCTTTCAACCACTCTACAACAAAGGGCAAAAGAAAATCTTTCACAGTGAAAGCATCACACTCACTCACATGCTATATGTGCAGGAGTATTCCAAGAGGGACATTTACTATAAAGAGGATTATCGTTACCTACAAATACCTTTTGCAGGGAGCTTAGTTATTCCTTTCATTACACCCCTCTTTAACATAGAAGTACAACATGTGTAAGTTCAGGAATGCAGTATTTGGGAAAACACTTGATCCTTGATCTGCTGACAACCAATTAGGGTTTTCTCATAGAGTTTAGAGCCACAACAATTTTATTTCACCAAGAGCTCCTGCCAACCATTCACTTCAGCATTTTGAAGAGAAAATAGATGCAGTTCCTCCCAGTGCAATCACTCACACACAGGAACATCACATCAAACTGCAGCTTCGGGCTCATTTCAGGAATCAAAATGCATCAGACTTTCAGTTACTCAGTGACAGGAAAGGAAGAAAAGTTCCAACTTACCACCCCACCTCCTGCTGAGTGAACCAGCACAGACATGCCTTCTCTCAGGTTAGCAACCTCAAAGAGCATCATGTAGGCAGTTACAAAGTTCATGGGAAATGCAGCAGCTTCAGAAAAAGTCATGTCATCTGGGATCTTGTAGACAAATTCTACTGGGGTACACACTACTTCAGCCCAGGCATTGTAGTTTACAAAAGCCATGACTCTGTCTCCAATCTGCGAACAAAGAAGAAAACAAAACATTGAAGATCTGACTACAATAGAGAGTGTAAAGAGCAACCTGTGAGACCTGCAAGTCTCCTGTTCAAGGTGTGGGTTACTGGCTGACTGTGAGGAAAATGGGGCTCCACATCTTTGGCAAAATAGTAATTAAGCTGCTCAGCTTTGGGCTTTTACTATTTTTAATGTTAACAAAAGTAACCAAAAGAAGTTAAAGCCACTTCTTCCCCTTTTTTTTTTTTTTGCTCCACTCTTCTCTGACAGAGCAGTCTTCTATTGTCACCAATACAGATCTTCTTTTGCTAGCAGAGCTCCCAAATAACAAACAAACAATGAGAACAGCTATTTTTACTAATAACCAGGAATTTTGCTMAAGAGCAAGAAATGAGGGGAAAAAGGTTATAATTATATTGATGAGAAACATGGAATAAATAACATTATACCTGGGCTAATTTTCACTTTGTTTYCTCAGTCCTCACAGTGATTTAGAGCTACTTTTCCTCTCTGTGGACTGAGAAGGAAAGGCCTTGTACTCTGGTAGATGGAGCACATGAAAGGGTTGCAAATGCAACCTTCTCATTCAGAAGATAACACCATCTGTAGCCACTCTCTATTTTTATCATCTTATTAACTGATTCTACCAAGATATATCMGTGATTGTAATCTCCACAGCCATGTGTCAGAGCAGAATTTGATTCTACAACTTCAAATAAGCCACCTTAAACATCAAAAATATATCTTTGGATTTTAAGGCACTGTTAAATCTACAAGGTGAATTCGACAGGATTTAAAGCAGCAATGAAATATTATCTTTCAATGCAACATTTCTCTGCTTAGTTTCTTCTGAAAATATATGGTAGTGAAAGAGTAATTCACTATGGAGAAAAAAAGGCTTTCTGTAAATATTAGATACAGTTGGCTGCTCCTAGGAACCTTTCAGAGGTCCAGGCACATCAAGCTCATATGTTTGTGCATGGCCTTCATTGCACCTTCAGGTTTTTATATCAGAGATACTGACTCTTCTCAGATGGACAAGAGTAACAACAAGGCACAACAAACTTGGAAAGCAACACTCACCTTAAATCAGAAATTGGGCTGCTGAGTCTACAAGGGACAGCCATACTGAGCAAATGTTTGGCCAGTGTATATTAAAATCTACACAAGCACAACTCTCACAAACTCTCAGTAATTGCTCGCCACCAGGAGCCCCTTGGCATCTTTTACCTTGCYTCAGACCCTTTTCTTTTCTAGACTCCGCCAACCAAAACAACATCCTTAACCATGAAAGGAGCTCTGCAATGGAGCCACAGGATAAGACAGGCATAGCATCAAACTCCAAACTTTGTGTTTTAACTAAAACTAACAGCAGCTGTCCCTCTAAAATAACATTGGTTATCTGCCTGATACTCTCTTACATTCTACCAATGCCCTCTAATGCTTTAGAAACTACAGGTATGGAGTAAAGCACAACTTTTGCCTTCAGGCAAACGTTTACAGCACAAGTACATTTTGGTCTCCTGAGCCATCACTTTTGCTTTGGGATATTGCAGGTTTGCTCAAAGCTAAGGTGCTGCTGACAATTCTGAAGGGTTTGTCTCTTTTAGARTGAGAATGCTGAAACAGAGCTGTCATTCCAATTTCACTGAAATGCCTCCTCCTTTTGAAAAACATTCAAATTAACAATGCCTCACTGGTAATCACTCTGTGGTTCCCTTTTGCTCTTAGAGAAGCATCTAAAATAGAAAGTCTGATAGGATTAATTAGTGCAGATGTTAATATGCCCTATATTTTGCCATAAATCATAAATGATTACCAAAAAGAATGCAGAGAAGTCCCTACTGGTGATTCCCAAGGGATTTCTTGGTAATATTAAATACCACATTTTACTACAGACACTATTCAGAGCCTAGTCAGATTAGACCTCACTTCCTGAGAATCATCCCCAAAACTGGAGAGAAATCAGGCCTGATACAGCTGTCACCATCAGAAAGCAGCTTTTTCTTTTAATGACAGAAGGAATAGGCATTACACCTATTTTAGGAGGGCTTGGACCAGAAGAGAGATCTACCCAGGGAAAGGAGGTCAGAAGATATAGGGTGCAATCTTTGCTGTTACTGTGGACAGAGGTAACAACATAAGTTGAGGAGACACCAAGCATCTGGTGTGCCCCTACTCTGTGCAAGAATTTCATAAAGAAACCAACAGAATGTTCTTCCATCATCCTCAAGGCATGTCCTCCTGCTGATGGATTCACACCCATGCACAGCTGTCTCTCTGAGTTTGGACCCTCTTCTAGACCACTCAAACACTACCATGGCTATGAAGGTTATATGCAAAAAATAAAATACTACAGCTTGTTTCAATTACAGGGCATACACCAGTGCACAAACGTGCTCCACAGTCAGAACAAAGATGTCACTTTAAAAAGAGACACAGTATATTCAGTCAGGTGCAGTGTTATTCAAACAAGCACCATATGCTGCAGCCTCATGATGCCCTTTAAAAAAAGCAAGAAGTTTAAAAATGAGTGTGCTGATCTGGAGCAGAGGCTTTCTAGACTCCTTTCAGAGAATATGCTTGGATATGGAGCACAGCTATGAAGTACAGAAGCTAGAGCAGAACTACTGAAGTAGCAAAGGTTTTCAAACAGCAAAATTATCATTCAGTTGTTGCTTGTAACAAAATACATTGAAAGATTTCAACTTGTTTCAAGGCAGAGATGGAGCAGGAAGGGAACTGAGACAAATCTCCTAAGATCTCATCACTGAAAATATAGTTGAAACTAAACTGGGCACTACCTTCATTCAACTGACAAACTGAAGCTGTTTGAGAAAAAAATTTTATTTAGATAAAAATATATCTTCTTAAGATCCAGGTATAGTAAGAATTCAGAAGATTTGATTACCTTTTGACATGACTGACTCTGCAAATAACTAAGATAGCATTGATATGTATTAACTCAGGATTTAGTTCCAAAATTTTCAATCTACTTAGGCAATATAAAGCAAGTTTGCAGTGAATACAGACGTTCAATAACAATAATGGAATAGGAGGCAGGACAAAATGGTGCTTATATGCAATAAGAGATACCAAAGAGTCCATAACCACTTATGATAGCTTTATTATTATACATCAACCATTTTTCATTTATCAAAATCTGTCAGGTGAAACAGATGCTTCTCCTGAGCAATCAGACTAAGTCCTATATCCAGAATTAGGATCCTAATTTAATCTGCACCTCATTAATGCACACAGTTTTAAGAAGCAATGCTTACTGTAAACAGGGCTCTGCTAACTCAAGATCAAAAGCAGGATCCAGAGTCAGCAGCACCTGGGCTTTGAGGAAAAGAGCAGTGATGGCAGGAAACATGGCCAAGAAAAGAAACTTAACAAGTTAACTTAATTTCTTTGATTTTATTGAAGGACATCACTCTTGCTTTCCAGCTCCTATTTAGCCATCAGGATGCGCACATGGCACAAGTGACTTTTCAGGAAGGATTTGAAGGAGATGACAGTGGTGGATTCAGAAACTAATTCAAGAGGTCATTCTCACGCTTGGGAAGCAGCAAGGAAAAATTGACCTTTTAAATCTCAACAGGGTGGTGAAGGCTGCTGTCACTGGCAGAGCAGAAGGGATTAGAAACTGCTGATTATTTATATGAGACTTACAACTCTCACTTTGAAAATAATAAAAAAAATATTACCTCAAATCCTTTCACACTGTCTCCAAGAGCTTCTACAATTCCAGAACATTCAAACCCGGGAATGAGCGGCGTCTTTGGAGGGTTGTCGATATTCCCCTGTCGCACCATCAAATCAATAAAGTTCAAACCACTGTAAAACACAGGAAAAAATAAAATCAAGACTGCTACCACAGATCAAAGCAGAAGAGGAAAACTTGACCTCAGTGATGGGACAGCCAGAAAACTTCAGGGCAGCATCAAAAAGCTGGACTCTGCAGGGTAAGAGGGACCCAGCAGACATTCCCACTCCCGGGATGCTGAGCCTTGGGCAGAGGGTGCATGTGCCAGGACAGCAGAGCTGCCAGCAGCCCTGAGCTGACCAGACTGCTCAGCAGTCACATAGGGCATTTCAGAATTCAGCACACTGAAACACTGTAATTTCCACAAATGCATTACTAGATGGCAAGTAAAGCCAGGTCAATTTAAGAAGAAAACCCCAAGTCTCACACATTACAGTTATTTTGGGCTAGGAGCTACATGATCTAACGATCCTACCCTTTGATGTGACCCCAGGAATGCACCTTGTGTTTGTCTCAGGCAGGAGCCCAAACTCTGGCATGAACTTACTAAGTACCTCATAGGCTTTTGTTTTAAAACTGTTCCTTCCTGGATCATGTGTGTACCTTTTTTCAAAAGTTATTAGGTCTTTGAAGTCCTCAGAAAAAAACACACGTCTTTCCCTGCAGTCTCATCTTTGCAAAAACCCTAAAGCACTTTTGCATTATCTTTTGTATGCTATTCAATTTTATTAAGGAAAATTTTGTGGTTTTCTAGGCAGCCACAAAAAAAAAAAAAAAAAAAAAAAAAAAAAGGGTACCACTTATCTACTATGTGCATAAATTGATTACTGGCCTTAATGCCATAGTTAAAACTTTAAAACTCCTAACTAGCTGAAATACACTTCAGCATTAATCCATAGTTCCAAAACACAGCCCTGTTTTTATGGCTAGCCAAGCACACAGCCAGTCCTACACGTGAAACCAGCAACTGCCTGGATACGTCACATTACTGATGGGCACAAGGATTTATGAGATGCAGCCTTAGTCAGATACTAATCAAGACACAGTCAGACTGAACAGACCCAACAAATTAACAGACAGAGTAGACACACAACCCTAGCACGAAGACAGCATGGCATTCATGGGATGTAGGTCACTGGGGAGGGGGAAGAAAATCCCACCACATGTAAGCATTCAGAATTTTGGTGGAGGGTTTAAGAGCAACCTGAACCCACAACTTTCACCATCCTCATACACAGAGCTTATAATATCAACCCTATGGAAGGCTAGGAGGGATTTTCACACAATTAAGTTGAAAAATTTGAAATTATTTTGGAAAGGTTACTTCTTATCCAGTGGGTAAGACCATCACTGACATCACCACTGTGATGTTGATAATGAAAAAAAAATTCCAAATAGCAAAATGCCTGCAAGGCAGCCATTGTTGGGGAAAGGAACAAACAAACAGACAAAAACTCCAAAACAAACCACAAACCCCACAGCACTGATGGTGGCAACCACTGTCTGTGGTTGCAGACACATTAACTTCAGGTATATTAACTTCAGCAGTGATCTTTTAATTTCATCTTTCCACACTGCAAATGTTTTCCAAAAATCCAACTTTCCCCCACATTCCTGCAAGGAAAAGCAGCTGGAGGCAGGACTGTGATGTGGGAACCTGGGCAGGAACACACTCCTGGTGTCATAAACAGCAGGCAGGAAGGAGACAGGTGGATATGCAAAGGCCACTGCTTTTTGCTAATGACAATGATCACAAACAGATTCCTTCCCATGAAGTAAATTGTCAGACAGTTTTTGAGAAGGCACATGTTCAGTTCTGCATCTAATGACGTAACACTGGCAGTTCAGATCTGTCCTAGTTCCATTTCTTTTTCATCTGTTTTTTCCCCAAAGAGAGATAAAGGGCAGCAAAATTTTATTGAGAGTTCATCTCTATTACAATAAAATTGCAAGACCTCACACTAGAACAGGTGTGATAAGGGAAGAAAAAACACTACACAAGGTAAACAATAAGTCACATGTTCTTATCATTTTAATTACTAGTTGAAACATGGAATGTTGACCAGACTTTCTAATAATTTCTAGTCATTTTATGGAGAGTTTCTTCTTCATTCACTTTCATCTCCTGTATTCTTACATGTTGTGGCATGCCTGCTACTATCATACATGAATTTATTCCTATTCTTCACTTTCAAGGAAGGACRGAAGTTCTATTTTTATTCTCAGAAATTTGAAGAGCAGTAGATCTGAAAGCACGATCACGGTGTATTGGTCAACTCAGACATCCTTTTTTTTCCTTAGAATAACCAAGAGGGCCTAAAGAGGGAGGGCAAATTTTGTAACTGCACCCAAAACACCCAGCTCTTTCACTGGGATTCAATCAACAGCAGACTCAGGAAAAGTTTGGCTGCACAGAACATCACAAGAAAATATGTCTCATGAGGAGTGGTGGGTTTAGAGATTAAGCACAATTTACTTCTTGTACCAGTGCAAACCAGCATAGCCTGTTCTGGTGCGCAGCCAGAGAAAGTGACTCCTGAACTTTAAAGAAGGGAATATACGGAGGGAGAAGTGTAAATGCAAAGCAATCCAGTGACAAACAGTACACAGCATGTTTTTAATCCTAAATCAAGAGCTGGATGCAAATGAAGACAGGGAAGGATATGAATTACCAAGATCAATATACTGGCATTGGGGTTCTGCAAGAACCTCCCTGTGACAGCAGGGATGTCTCTGTGAGATGGACAGGCTGGATTAAGTGTGGATTAGTGGAGGCAGAGTTTATCAAATATGGAATTATTCTTGAATCTGAATCTGACTTTCTCAGTCTGCAATGCTCTGCCTTAACACCAGGTCCTCTTGAGAGCTTTGAATGTTATTCTCTATACTTGGGGTTAGTTTTGCTGCATTTTTATTTCCCTTTTTTAAGTGTGGAAAGCAACAGTCAACTTGTTTCTCCTTGTTCCATCCCACACACTCGAGGATGCCCAATACCTTCCAYTGCAAAATCCCAAATCATGCAGACCACTCCATGACACTTTGGTTTGGAGAGGTGCTGCTTTTGATCTTTCTTATTTCACTGTAAAACTTCACTGAAATTAACTACTGAAATGAATGAAATGCCACAGGGCAAACAAGAGGACTCCTGAGGTTTGCATTCTTAAAATCCTTCCTCTTAACCCAGCCAGCAAACCACCCAATCTTTAAATTAAGAACAAACAAACAAACCTACCAAAGCCAACCATATCTGTATATAAAGGAAAGGTTTAAAATTATCAGGGCTCATGCTTTTTATGCAGAAACCAACACCATATGAACAAGAYTGCCTTTAGGAGCAACACCAATTCTCTGTCCCCTACTCTGTTACACGTAGGATTTCTTTTATCTGCTCCAGTTTTTTAAAGTGCTGTTATCTCACAGTCACAGAGTCAGAGGGGTCACTTCTGCCTCCTTCCTCATGACGCACACGTACAGCAGCACAAGGAAGAAATAATTATAAGAGAAAAAAAGAACAGAGGGAGGTAATTATWGGACACCATTGCTTATTCACACAACCTATCTGAAATACAGCTTCCGTTCATTCCAGCCACTTGTCTCATCTTTTAAACAGTCTGTATCCCAACGTTCTGCTGCCTGCAAATTACAATACAAACAAATACAGGAGTTTCAACTGCTTCATCATTATCAATCAAAAATTATTTCAGGAAATATGCAGAAGCTGTGACTCAGCTTGGACATTGATGGCTGTTCCATTTCATAGTCACTGAATGAGGCTAACACATGACTCATCTCAGCTGACACATTTTCAATTGGATCACTGATATTCCAGACTTTCAAAAGAATTATTCATCTGGCTTAGTGCTAATAGCAACATATCCTCCATCTCCTCCAATTCTAGTACCATACGACAAAGTGTATACATACAACTTAACGGGTCTACACACATGATTCAAATGGTTTTATCTACAGGGAATTCAAAGACCACACAGAACTTGCTCTTCTACTGGTGTACACTATTTATCAAGCATATCCTTCTTGAAATAAAGGTTATTTTTCTCAATTAATTTGTCGAGTCAAATGATAATAATCATCATCATCTCTACTGGTGGTCAACTACAAAACCAATTCAACAGAAAATGTGATTTTTAAGAAGTACTGATGACTGGAGTAAACCATCTTGGATGGGTTCAGCACTGCCTGCACCAACATGTGCACGCTGCCCTGGGCAAAGCCAAGCCCT